>VXAV01001878.1:2522-14525 GCA_013399715.1 Alectura lathami
CATTTCCTGTTCATTCTAACCTATGACAAGGTTATACATTCATGTTATAAGTTATATTAATTACACTGTTCTTATTGTAAGTATTGTAAGTATATTTCTTTAATTATTACATTCCAAGCAACCACTCAGCTAGTATTTTTAAATTCCTAACGTGAGAAATCACCTCTGTATGAACATATGTTTTTCCAAAACATACTATAGAGCAGTTTACAAATACAAAAAAAAAAAAAAAAGGATGATAATACTAAAAGTTGCAATTCCTCTTAAAAAAAAAAAAAAAAAAAAAAAAAAAAAAAAANAAAAAAAAAAAAAAAAAGAAGAAAGAAGAAGAAACAGCATTTTATTCATTATCACCCTCATTTGAGCTCATAATGAAGGAAAGTAAGCAAATCTTGCCATTTCCCATAACTCAGCATGGTCTAACATATAGACAAACACCTTGCACCTAACATTACCATAAAGTGTAGACAGTATGCCTTATTACATAAAATTAAAGAATGTTGTAAATACATTTAAAAATTCCCAATGTCAATGTCAACTGCTGAAAAAATAATATAAGACCTTGTCACCTTATTTTTGTCACAAGTTCTCAAGTCTTTATACCTTTTTTCGATATGTTTAATATAATATAATAATGGAAAACTGAAAGCATTCAAAAGTGCTCTCTTGGGACTCATTCCGAGCCCTTTTTCTTTTTCCTTTTTCATCATTCAGTCTTTCTGAAGCCCCTGGGACAACCACTTTAAAACAATCTGTGGTGGTGTGATTTATATTTATATATCTAATGAAGCATGTTTTATAATAATTATTCTGATTTAATTGAAATAACTCTTTATCTGTTATCCTGCTATGGATGGTCAAAGGAATTTTCTGTATCCTTCACTATTAATTGTAAATCTATGGTCAGTTAAAGACACAATAACATGTCTTGGAAGCAGTAAATTTTTCTCTTTTGCATCTATTTTATCTTGGTCTATTTTATCACTTCTTCCACACAGTGATAAATAAGTAAATTGTGTGTAAAGATAGTTAAAAAATATGAAGGATTACATTTGCAAGCGATGGAAGCAAGAAACATTTGGACTGATAAAACTATATGCAAAAGTACTGCAAGTAAAATATAACGTTATAGGCTAGGAAAAATATAACATTAGCAAAGTTTAGTTAAGCAACAGAACACAGAAAAGTTTTTATAATAATGATTCACAGGCAAAAGAAAAAAGAAAAATTTGGTTAGATTCATCCATTTAAAAAAAAAAAAAAAAAAGATTTAAAAATATCCTTAATCAGATTTCTTGGTTTATTCTTACTTAGCTGGCACTGTATGACAAGGCAATTTTGGCTATATACCTGGTTATTAATTCATCCACAGATACATATGTATGTGTAAGTCCACTCCATGTTCCACAAATTAGACATTGCTAGCAAGATTAAAAGTTTCCTATTACTTATTGTACATGCTGGAAAAGACAACCATAGAATCAGCAAGAAGAAATTATTCTGACTTCATGAAGGAGCGGTACCACAGAAAGCATTATGAACCAAGAAGCACTCTTTAGTCAATGCCAATGGACTTACAGTTATTTCGTTAAACATCAACTACTTTTGTTTTGCTACTGCACTATTACACTGTAATACTACAAAAGGAATTGAAAATAAAGAGAAAAGACTTTCCTTAGATAAATCCTAATCATTTAAGACTTGCTAAAAATATAATCTCAGAATGTCTCTTTTCTGATGTACAGGGTACTGTGAATCAATTTTTCATCTGAGTTGAAATAAAATACTTGAAGTTTGGCTATTTTTTTGGTATAATTTTTTTGGTATGATTTGTTTCATGTACACTGGTAAATATGCACAAACCACGTCATGTGCTCCATTAGACATCTTTACCATCAAAAAAAAAAACCCCAAAAGCTACTATTTCAAAGATTTGTTAACTGTGGGACCATTTTGATCAATCATATTTAGCACTAATGGGAAAGCAGGAGGCTGGCATGGCTTTTGTGAAATTACTGAGCAAGTCTGAAATCATCATGGAATTAAACTCTTTGCAAAATGAAAGCCATGCAAAGCTATTATGCATATGATTCTGGAGAAGATGACTGTGCAAATGGAAAAGTAAATTTCACAAGAAGCCTCTGCACAGATGATTCCAAGTGAAGAGGTATGCTAGGTTATTTTAATCACTCATCATTCTCTTTAACTGCTTCTAGCACAGTTTGTGCTTGTAGCACTTCACATAGTTTGTGACTCAGCCTTCCCCCTCTTCCAAGGCACATCCTTCATGCCTGCAAGATTTCTTACAGTTGCATCTTTCTTACTGCACCTGTTTCTAAAGAGGGCTGTTCTGTTTCTCTCTCGCAGAAGATGACTATTACTGGACACATCTCTTCACTTCCATTCTTATTTATTTACATCCTTTGGAGAGTTTGCTTACAGTTCATGCTGATTGGTCACTTGAGTGTCACCTAGAGTTAGACAAAACCAAATTATTTTCTTCTCTCTCTGCTCTGTCTCTACTAGATTGGTTACAGTCCACTATAATTAAAAACAAAAAAATGAAAAAAACGATTATTCCCCCATGTATGGATATCTAGTTTTATTATATATTGACAATATTGAAATCAGAGGTAAAAGGTGTATGGCTAGAATTTTTTTCTTTTGAAGTAAGGAAAAAATCAAAGTCAGCTCTAAAACTCTGCCCTTAATTTACAAAACGTGTGTAGGTATTGCTGCACATATCGTAAATTCATATTATTCCATAACAACTGATATGGAACCTTGCAAAATTGGAAAGTTAAATAGTGACAATTCAGGTTTAATTGTGAAAGATCTTGGTCTGTATGGCAAATCAAATTCTTAAACCTTATTTGTTCATGATGGTTGACTTAAAGTGTCCAGTCAGACTTTTATGAAAATACAATAAAATACAGCCACTTCTTAAGCATCCATATGTTATGCCAATGCTAATGGTAGGCTCCAGATTACTGTTTGCTTGCTTGCTTTCAAATGAATAGAACAATAGACCTTCAAACAAGTTAGTGATTTAAACTTAAATTATATAATTTTCTTTAAAAATATATTTTTTTCTTTTCCTATTTTTAGCCATGTGATATTAGTGAGAGTTTATTTTTAATCAAACATTTAAAATATCCACTATGTATTGCTGTCTTACATTTTTTTAACTTAACCCATGTTTCCTAATCATCGTTTGTTGCAAGATGGTATTTTCTGAAAAATGCCTGCTAGAAAGTTTAGACATGGTAGTTCGACTGCAAGCTTCTGGGGACATCCACGTTGTATTATGCTTGGCTTAGAATGAGCAAGTCCTGCTAGATTCAGCAAAAATAAAGTACAATGACCTCTTCAGCTGGACACTTCAGCAGCTGGTCTATAACTTAAACAGAGTTTTGCTTTACGCTTTCTGAGCTGTCCTGGGGATTGAATAGACAACATATAAAATTATGGCAGGAAGATGATGGATTATGGGTCATAAGTCTCATTTCAGCCATACAAATAAAACATCATGCTTGTGTGTTATGATAATACATTTAATGGACAGAAATTAGCAGATGTTGATTGCATTCTAGTGCACACAGCATACCAAAAATCGCAGAGGAATGTTTAAAGGATTGTAAAGAGCCTGTATCATTGAACGCCTGTAAGGCAGAGTTCAAGCAGCAAAAACACAGAAAAGACAGTTTGGTAGTTGTCTGGCTTTGGTTTAATCGCTCCTCTCTGCCAAATGCAGTCATTAAAGTGTAACAACAATTGTACGCATTTTAGTTTAAAATGAACAGTAATGCTTTTTCTACCCCTTCCTAAGTAATAATTTATAGCTGTCAAAACATTAGGTTGTGGCAGACTCTTCTTAAAATAAAACTGCAAGGCAAACTTAGGAAAAAAGTATGAATGAAACTTTGTTGTTCAGTGCCATTCAGAATTCTATAAATTATCCAATATAACATATAAAAGCACCAAGATTTGGCCATGCTCAGTTACAACTTCTTGGAACAAGCTTTTATACATAATACATTTAGGCACACAAAGTGAAATGCAGTTTCATACAAGAACTACCTCTTTAAAGATTCAGATATGAAAACTAGATTTACTTCTTTAAAAGGAAGACTTATATGTACAGTATGTGTTGAAGTTCTTCTTGACTCTTGTTTTCATTTTTAGGAGCCTATGAATCTTAAGAATTTTAGAATTCTGTTGCCATTCAACTCAGTTTCAAAATTCCAGGTTCTCATCTGGCATAGTAACTTTTCTCCTTGGCTAAATCCAGTTGACAAAACTAATGTGTATTCTCTCTGTTTTCATTAACAAATTGATGAGATCTGGATATATGCTTTTTCTTTACTGTTTGGCCTCTTCCCAATCATATAACTAGCCCATCTGTACAAACATTATCTGCCATAGATTCATTTAAATGGAGATTTAGAAATGTTGTCCAATTCAATCTGATAATCATGATCTAATATATGTGGCAAAGATTGCTTTGTAGATGTACATAGTATACTGAATTTGCACGTACTTTACTAGAAAGTGTTCTAAGAACCTCCACGTCTGTGCTGATGATTTATCCACATTGCTTGCCTCATAGTCATTGGAAGCCCATAGTCTGCACAGACATAAAAAGTCTAGTTTAGATTTGCCCTCATTCTAACCTTCCNTCATGGTTATTGTAGGTTTGACTTATGGTAGAAGAAAGGTACTTGAGAAATGAGAAGTTCATAAGTACTCATTACCATGCAACACATTGCAACACGAAGGCGTATCCTAGCAGTTTTGCAACATGATTAAAAAAAAAAAAAACAAAAAAAAAAAAAAAAAAAACCAGATGGGGACTGTCCATCTCCATTTACTCTTATATCTGCTCTCAGTGGTGGATCAGCATGAAGGCAAGTTCCTCAGAGAATTAACTGTAAGGACAATAGATGGTTATTAACAATAGAGACTTAAATTATAATTTTCTTTGTGTGTGTGTGTGTGTGTGTGTGAAATTTCTGAAACATAGTTAAACTCAAGTAAGTACTTTTCATCTACACATTTTTATTTCAAATGTCATTTTTTTCTTCTGATGTCCACAGTGACACATTTTGTCAGAAAGTGGCAGGACATGCTATTGTGTTATTGTCAGTCATTTAAAATAAAAGTCAAAAGTTACAGGAATAGAGTAGTGTTTCACGTTTGATGATATTTTCATCTTTCATTATTTTGGCAGTACCACAGTGATGTATTTTATTTATTTAAGTACATGCAAATTGTATCCACACATTGTAAGTTGACCTTATGTCAAACCAGAAATATCACACACTAATTTATCTTAAAATTTAAACAGTCACCATTGGACGCTGCAGATTGTTTTTTTCATTTGTAGTTCTAGTAGCTGGTATTAGGATCATCATATTTTTTTATTATCTGCAAAATCGTCAGCAGCATAAAGAATGTGGATAAGAATTGGTTGCTTATTTTCTATACAAATACAGGAATCTATCCAATGATCATGCCAATCCTTCACAATCACTCTCTGCCCCTGCTCCACTTGGGGTCCCTCCCATGGGTGTTGTCCTTTCCAGACTGATCCTGCTCTCCATTGGCTGCCGCCTCCTTCAGGCCACATCCCTCTGCTGCACTGTGGGCTCCTCCATGGGCTGCACCTGGAGGTCTGCTCTGTGTGGTGCCCATGGGCTGCGTGGGAGCAGCCTGCTCCACCATGGGCCTCTCCTTAGGCTGCTCCATGGCTGGAGCACCTCCTGCCCTCCTTCTGCACTGACATTCGTGGCTGCAGGGCTGTTTCTCTCACTTTTCTCACTCCTCTCTCTCCTAGCTGCTGTTGTGCAGCAGATTTTCCCTTTCTTGAATCTGCTGTCATAGTAGCACAACTAGGTTTGCTCATGGCTCAGCTCTTGCCAGCAGTAGGTGCCTTTTGGAGCTGGCTGGAGCTGACTGTGATCTGACATCTGACATGCAGCAGCAGCTGGGCTCTGATCACAGAGCCCACTCCAGCAGTCCTCACACTACCAAAACCTTATCATGTAAGGCCAATATACCGATGGACTTCTAGTCTGATATGGTACAACCATTCTTTAACCAATTTTCTGCTTTTCATTTGACCTAAGCTATTTCTTTCATGCCATTATCCTTTCCATATTGGAATGACTGGCTCATAGGAGAAAATTTTCAGTTCCAAGAATTTTCTGTTCATTTTGCTAACATGTATGGTTAATATGTGTAGTTAGCTGTCATTAAGAGAATTTCTGAGCATTGCAAGATCTTATGGTGGACGCTGGGATGAGGTATGTTCAGACTGTTTTTAATGCATCTATTTCAAATTAATTATTTGCATAGAAGAAAAACATTGTAAGATAAACATTGTCATGTGTAAATAAAATCAGATCGCAAATGCAGTTGTGAAATTTTAATGATCAATCAGATTTAGGTACCTTGCACTATGCTAGAATAGTAAATGATAGTTTGAAATTTGTTAACTTTGCATGTAGTTCTGAAAATAAAGCTATTTGAGTTCGGTTTAAACCATTTGGAATTCTAAAATGAAGGAAAAAAACTATTAAATAAGCATTCAAAATCTTACCTAGGTTTTAACTTTTAATTTTGATTCACCTTTATTATGATAGCTGGACCTGATGACATGCACTATGCTCTGTTACACACTTGACAATATAGTGTCATCAAAATCATAATTGTTAAAAAAAAGAGAAAGATTAAACATCTTACTCTACAGGTAATACATAATGTCATATACCTGTTACTAAGGCCTATCTTCTGTGACCAAAGAGAATAACCTGATTTGAACTAGAAGAACTGAATAAAATTGTTAAAAAATCCTTTGCATTTTAAGCAACATTTAATTAGAAACACACTTTAACCACCAAAATGATAAAAATCCAAGAGATTAAAATTTGAGTGTCAATTATCATAAAATTCATCATTGTAATTCTTATTAAAACTCAGTGTTTAGATAGGTAATGATTTTATAATATGGCAATTTGCATAAGGAGCCCTGAGATGGCTTATTATTTCGATCCTACACAATTACAATTCTAGCTCCATACATCAGAGCTCTTAGCAATGTAAAATCACTGTGCTAATTAATAAGCCATTTACTGACTGCAGCTAGTTATGGTGGTCCTGCAGCTGACCTTACGGAAGACGAGCCATCTCTGAAGTGCCTGTGTGTAACTACAAACATAATGATGTGCCAGGAGGGAATCATTAAAAATAATTTACACAAGCCTTCATTTACAAGATCTTTTGATAGCATGCTTCCCCGGTGTTTAGATCCACAGTGCAACCCCTACCATTTGGAAAGTGCCAAGCAGGAGAGTGAACGAGGATACCTAAGTGGTTAATTAAGAGCCATTCGGACGCCACAAGAGCCTCCTGAAAAATCCCTCTGATGTCTGCTGTGTCAAATGTCTCTCACAGGCATAACCACAAGAGGTAGCCGCCATAGCAGACTAATTATTGGGGACCAGGAGCAGCTGAGAGCAGCCTGTCACACAGTTTTTGCTGCGAGCACCCAAGCCCAGGACTGAGCAGAGCACTCTTTTGTGTCATTGGACTTGAGAGAAACGTTGGAAATGAGATGCTGTGATAATCAGAAGTGACTGAACAAGTCGTAAAAGTGTGCAGTTGTTGATGAAATTATTCACTTGTGTTGTTTGATGTATTTTGTAACTTTTTACACTTTGCTGTTATTTCACTTCCAACATGTTTTCTTAAGACTTTTATTTTGAATGCTTTTAAAAAAAACAATAACTTGCAAAGGCTTTGTAGGGATGAACATAGATTTTGAAACATCAATGATAATTTTTATGACATAAAAATAATTTCAAACTGCATAAAAAGAATAAAAAAATATTTTTTTTTAACAAAAAAACAATCACACCACATCATGAGGCTTAAGCAGAAAATAAGAGCACACACAAAAGATTCTTCTAATTCCAGTACAGGCTGAACAACTAACGAGACTAAAACATTATGTCACTGCCTTCCACACAGCAGCTAGAAACTGGTACCATGAAAATACACAGTTCAAGGTTTATTTCTCCTTCAGCCAAGTCTCTGCAAGGTGAAGGAAGGAACAGAGCCTTCAGCCTGTCTGTCATTGGTTTAGTTTAGTGGCATTCAATTGGTTTGATGACCTACAAGAGATTTTTCCAAATCTGCACGGGAGATTTCTATACTTTTTTCCAATTTGTTCCCTACACAGTTAAGTGTAAGTGGTTTGTGCTCTTACTGTGCAGATGTTTTTCCAAGCTTTCTACTTTTATTTTCTGATGTGCCTTGCCATGAGCATTGTGTAGAAGGGAGCATGATCACATTTGCTGCATGATCCTTGCTAGTGCATTGTGGCTGAGTGCCAGATGTGGGACTGGGAAGAATTAGTTTACTAAAGGTGGGGGCAGAAGTATGGTGACTCTGTGCCTGTGTTTGTGTGTCTGTAGGTATTTGGGAGAGGGAGAGAAGAGGAACCAACTGTGTACGTGGCATTTTATCTATGATAGTAACAGGGATTATAATTTTGCATGTGCCATTTTTGAAATGTAACCCATTTAAACAACTTTATTTTAGTAAGAGAATGATTTTTTATTATTATTTTTTTTAAATGGAAACCACCCCTTTCAGGATGTGTGCGATGATTTCTATTGAAATTTATTAAACTTTGACTTATTTTATTTTAAAAATATATATATAAATACATTCACAAGAATTAGATAACACTCACCGATATCTTATATAACGTTGTTCCTGTGCATGAGGAAAACGGTTTTTTTGTCTAGTAATACTAAATGTTTCTGAAAGACTTGAAGGAGATTATTTTCTTTCTAAAATACTCAGTACATTTACTGTAAATGAATAAGAGTAACATCCACCTCTTCTCATATAAAATGCCTACAAGTAAGATGCATTGTTCAATGCAATAATTTGGTTTCCTTCTGTAATCGGTGGAAACAGACTGCTTCAAAAGGGAAGTGGGTTCAAGATAATCATATTACACCTCTGTCATTATACAAGACAAATCACTCCATCACTGCAGACTGAGCAGCTATTTTAGTCCCTTAATGTTTTTTTAAATGGCTAAAATTCTACTCTTCTATAGTTGGTCTACAGCCTATAGAAGTGGTGAGACCTGCTGCTGTACTTCACAGAGAAGAAGAAACAAATGAAAAGTTGGAGAACTAATGCCATGGATCTATGGCTAGATTCTGCTGACTTCCAGGCTCATTCTATATTGCTCTGAAGTATCGAGAGAGAGAGGGGCAAAACCTCAGGCTGTGGTTCCACTCTACAGCCTTTCAGGAAGGCAGAATCACTTGGAGAGTTATGAACCTTCATGGCTATTGTCCTCTACTGGAAACTTATGACAGTCACTATCCTCTGGGATGTTATCACCAGCAATAACTTCACACAGCTTAAACCAGCATTTATTGTCAAACACCAGCTTATGATGAAACAACTAACCATCTGTTTAACTAACTCAGGCATATGCAGTGCTCTTGCAGAACTCCTTTTTTTTTTTTTTTCATCAACTCCATTAATTGTGATTGGTGCACATTGTTACTAGTTTTACTGGCAAGCAAAATGAGAGATGACAGTATGCCAATGACTTCACAAAATAATGCTAGAAACCAAAATTAGACCAAATTAGTGACTGGTACTATATTTAAATAATTTTATGCTATTAAAATGTTACAATCTCTAATCAGCATGTGCCATTCTTGCATCTAAGAGGCACAAATAATAGCCAGCATTATGAGGTGAATTACATGCCATGTGGATACCACTGAATAGTACAAAAATCAGTAAAACAAACTCTGTTTTGATTGCAGATGGGTTTATAGTCTTGCAGTGTTAAGGGAGAAGAAGAGATAATAGCAAATCAACTATTAAGTGATTTTTTCTGTATGGGCATGCATTGGCATGCTGTTTACCCACATTTGTATGAAGAGGATCATACAGAGCTAGACATTTAAAGATAATTTGATAAATAGCTGTGCTGTATGAGAGATAGAACTTTTTACATACACAAGTGTGGTGAAAAACTAAATAACCTGTTCTTCATGTCACAGCAGTCAGCACATCGCACAAATTGTGTCATCCATGTAGGAGGGCTGAGTAATACCCATCCACTAAACAAAAAAGAGATGTAAAATACAGTGCATAGCACTTTCACCATACATATAATAAACAGAAGTTCTGATCCTTATTTATCTTTGTTGCTAACCTTGTTTATAATCTTTTGAGTCTTTATTTTTAACATGCCTGACAATATAAAGGCGATGAAAAAGGATTCAATGTGAAGAGAAAACACAATTGTTTTATGGTGCAGCAAAGGACACTGTCCTGAGCATAAGCTCAGGCTCAATTGTAGTGGAATCAGAAAAAGGAGGTAAAAAAGATCAGCCATTTCTACTGTTACAGTGTTAATCCCTGCAAATGGATATTATTTCGACACTTGAATTTCCAGTTAGGTGAGCTTTTAAAAAGAAGAGGGCAAAATCATGCTTCCTGTTTAACAATATTGATTTTAAGGTTTAAAATTCTGTCCTTTGTCTTCTAAAGGCCAGCTCTGCTTGTCTTTATCATACACATAATCCCACTGAAGCCAGAAGAGGTTCTCTTGTGAGTGAGGGAAATCCCATACAGGTTTAACTTTGTGCCTACTGCCAGCCCAGATGTTGCTCTGATTAAAGTCAGCAATAAAAACTCTTGTTACTCTGAACGATGCAAGATAAGACCAGTTGCAAAGTACTTTCTCAATTTCTCTGGATTTCCACACATTGTAGATCAGGCCCTAAATTATCTAACTTCATCCTGGCCCCAAGTGTGAAGTTATTCCCTGGGGAAAATCTCCACTGAAATCTCTAATATCTCTGCTTGGGAAAGGATTGCAAGAGCAGATGTTAGTGTTTGCCTTGAGGAACATCCAGCACATTTGAGCAATCACAACGTATAGCGAGATGGAAAGATAACACCAGAATAAAACAAATGCCTTTTTAAGTGCCTACTGTTCACTGTGTTTGGGTTATCTTACCTAGGAGGAAGCACAGTGTTTCCAGAATATCATCACTTGTCATTAAAAGGGAGTCTGTGCCTGCACACCCACACAACTTTAGCATTCTTTTTCTTTCATATGTGTACAAGGAAGTAATAATTTACTTTATCTTGTTTCATCCCTGATTTTGTCAATTATATTTTTACATTTTCTTATATTTATTTAAGAAGTTCAGTTTCTAGTGACTAATAAATGTTTCATCCTTAAATGTTAAATAAACAGGATCTACTTTTATAAATATAACATATTCTTCTGTCTTAATGTGACTGTGTAAAGCAATCTTTATTTCATTTTCTAGAATTAGTATTCAATTCAGCATATTTTAATGAGATGAAAATTAAAGTTTCCACATGCTATGTTTCTACATGCTATGTTAATGCTATGTTTTCATGCTTGCCAAACTGGAGGAATTTTACTGAATAAATACTCCCAACTGATTGCCAGAAAGCATTTCCTTGAAGAGGGCCATGAAGTATATTTTAAAAGCATCCCTGTAGCCACTACCTGAAATTTTAAAGGAAAGCCAGTCAAAGGTCCTGGGCTAACTCCTGTATTCAACGAGAATCTTTTCTGGACTTGATGGAGCTTTGTCTAGCCTGCGGTTATTAGAGAGACAAATTGTGCAGTCAGTTGACATATAGGAATTTAATAGAGAACCTAAAGGTAAAGTACATGTTTTCAACTTCTCTGCTGCCAGTTCAGCTGAAGGGAGAAAACCAGCATTTTTCTATTCTAAATACATAGAGTGAAGCAACAATGAGTTAAAAAAGTAATCCTAATGTGGGTTGTATGTAACTGAATCTTATGTATTAAATATATCTAATATGAAAGAAAAGATTTTTCACTTATTTTTCGCCTTTTAAAATTCACAAATACAGAAGAAGTGATTGAACAAAAAAAGGGATGATCTTAAT
>VXAV01001878.1:50445-61185 GCA_013399715.1 Alectura lathami
ACTAGATAATGAATAGGACAATGAAGAAAGACTTTGATCTAAACTAAATTTTTTATTATTATTATTATGATTAATCTTAATACTGGTGCCTTGCTGCTGTTATATATATATACATAAAACATACAATTTTAGACTGTTAGCATTGTCTTTATGATGTATTATTTCTCTGAAGGGCTGTGACCTCAGACCTGATTCTACTGGTCTCAGTGCATATTAGAGGAAGAAAATTTCAAGGAAACCATTTGATGGATGCCCTTTGAGGTGGCAGCATTAAGGGACAAGCTGGTCTAGACTGCTGATGAGTGTGAAAATTATTTACAATACTGCATGCAGAAACAAGCCAAAGAAGCTCCAGGAAAAAATAGTCATTGTGAGCAAACAGGTAGCACAGAGGCAAAACTCCTCTTGTCTCAGTTCCTTTTGGAGTGAAGATTCATCCATTTCTCTCAAAAGAGTTTATGACATGAAAGAGCTTTGACAGTTTATACTTCACAGGTGAAAATGTATTCCATTTACATTTAAACAAACGAAATTAAGCTCAGCACACTTACTTTTAAATAACATTAAGTATAATAAATATAATAGTCATATCATGATTACCATGACGTTTTGAGAAGAGGTAGTCTTGTCCATCTCCGTGGAAGACTATACGAGTTCAGCTATGCTCAAGAGGGACTTTTAAAACAGATATCCTAAGGATGGCACCGTTGTGCTGTCTTCCTTCAGATCAACTCTAGAGAGCAACAGCCTGAGATATCAGATTCAAACATCAAATTACATTTCTTACCAGCTGCTTCAGCTGTCGCCTCACTCCACATGCAGGTGTTCAGAATTACTTCCTGATCAGCCCATGTCTTTTGGAGGGATATTAAGTACATTAGTATTTAATTATTGTCTGAGAGCCAAGCACTGAAAAGTGAGGTGCTGCTTTGATTAATTCATAGGTACTTAACTTTATTCACTGGCTCTAATTTATGGCAACACTTAACATTTATCACACCTAAATCCTCCCTTGGTCTTACGCTTTCATATGGGGTGTGCAAAGCAGTTAAAACCAAATAAAAAATGCGACCAAAAATGCTAAAGAGAGTGCCATATTGTGATACTCCAACTCCATAAAATCTCAGTCAAAACTTTGCACAATGTAGCATGTGATATGAAAGAAAAGAGTGGAGAGGATTTTACTTACAGTATGTCTCAGTCCATAACTTGTATTCATAGAAAGACCATCAGTAACGAGATCTTCCAAAAAGAAGATATAAAAAGTTGTCACTGTAGCATCAAAATAAAGTCATTTCACTTGTACTGACTATTCACTTAAGGAAAATTTTCATTTTATCAGAAATAGAATAACCACAATTTAATAATTGCATTCTGTGTGAAGAGAAACTGATAGGCACAATACAGTCTTCCTATTTAAATGCATAACAGGGATGTGGGTGCAGAACTGATAGTATTATTCTTTACATTTATAAAACATATACAAAAAAGATAGTTGCCTGAAATTCCAAATACTGTGTAGTTAAATTACAACCACTATATCAGCTGAAACTGATAATTAATCCTACCAGAAAGCCTCAACATAAATCCAAGCAGTAAGACACCAGCTGTGTACCTTGGTACAACTCTTCAAATCATCTCTCATGAATCTGGAAGGAAAATGGTCTAGGGACAGGCAGTATTTTCTGCAATGGTAGGATTCCCTCTGTTTTACTATAGCCTCTATTTTAAATCTAGGGGACCTCAATTTTCTAACGGCTCTGTGAATTACAACTCTACAAATCATGAAAGAAAGGAATTCCTGAAAGAAAAAGATCCTTTTCCTTATCCATCTAAATGACAACATTTCATTTTCACCTAGAAGAGATAAGTAGCCCTTGCAAAGAAGTGGGTAAAGATTTGGGGTGCCTCAGTTCCAANTATATAAGGTATATATTTATACCTGACTGTATCATCTCCCTGATAGCCTTGCTTCCACTGTCTTTTAGATTACAACTTCAGCTAAAATCTGGTGCTCTAATGTGACATGGATATGGATGATTGTAACGTGTACCGGGACTATAGGAAAAATAGTCCATTCTTTGTATTTTACTTCCCTCCCCCCCACACCCCACTTTGCTCCCTGTAGATGTAAGACATTTATCAAGCCTGAGTTATTACTCTTTCACTGTAAGGTACTTCAAAACACTACTCTTTGAAGATGTCCTATTGTCTGCAACACCAAAATTATGTAAAACTGTGATATGCAGGTAAATACCTACATGGATTGGAATGGATCTTTAGTTCAATGAAAGACTCAGCAGCAAATGGTAATTAAAAAGTGATTTAATGCATTCTTATGGAAGGTCTCAGCCTGTAGCATCAGAAACCATACTACAGTTAATGTAGGAACAGAGATTGGAGGAAGAAAATGTGTATACATATACATATATGTCTTTGTGCTGCCACATGCAAAATAAACAGATTTATGTTATGGATGCTGTATTAGTTTTGTAGTAATAAGTAATAAACTATGGCAAAGAGAAAAAAGAAAATAGATGTACTGGGGAGGTTTATTGAATCCTTGTGTATTTTTTATCTTCTAAACAATAATTTTTAAATTATGTTTTCATTATTGGAAACAGTTTCAGACTCCCCATATTGTTGAACTGAAAAATTATTAAGCATTTAAAAGTCAATGCTTAACTTATCTGAAAACTTCTATTTTACTGAGTTATTTCTCTTTTATTTCCATGAAAAGATATTTGCTTCTCTATCCTGAAATATATAATGTTGTTTGTAGTCATGTAAGTAATAACTGTAATGAAAAAAAATCTGTATCTGTATCGAACTATCCCATATTGAAGTGGTTTTTTTACATTTACTTTCAAAATAATACTGAAATAATTATATTGCCATAAAAGCTAATAATGTGTCCATTAGTGTATGGATAAATGTAGAGACATTTGTGGAGAAACATGACAAGCCAAGTTTTATAAATTAACTATTACAAAACACTGTTTTCCTGTGATCATAGAGTCATAGAATCATAGAATGGCTTGGGTTGGAAGGGACCTCAGAGATCATCTAGTTCCAGCCCCCCTGCCATGGGCAGGGCTGCCAGCCACTAGCTCACTAGATCAAACTGCCCAGGAACCCATCCAGCCTGGCCTGGAACACAGCCAGGGATGGGGCAGCCACAGCTTCTCTGGGCAGCCTGTGCCAGCACCTCACCACTCTCTCAGTGAAGAATTTCTTCCTGATGTCCAACCTAAACCTCCCCTCTTTCAGTTTCAGCCCATTCCCCCTTGTCCTACCATTATCCACCCGTGTAAAAAGTTGGTCCTCCCTCCTGCCTGAAAGCTCCTTTTAAATATTGGAAGGCCGCAATGAGGTCTCCCCAGAGCCTTCTCTTTTCCAAGCTGAACAATCCCAACTCCCTCAACCTTTCCTCATAGGGGAGGTGCTCCAGCCCTCTGATCATTTTGGTGGCCCTCCTCTGGACCCGCTCCAACAGCTCCACATCCCCTCTGTACTGGGGGCCCCAGGCCTGGACACAGTACTCCAGGTGAGGCCTTCCAAGGGCAGAGTAGAGGGGGACGATCACCTCCCTCTCCCTGCTGGCCACCCCTCTCTTGATGCAGCCCAGGATGCCATTGGCCTTCCTGGTTGCAAGAGCGCACTGCTGGCTCATGTCCAGCTTTTCGTCAATCACAACGCCCAAGTCCTTCTCCGCAGGGCTGCTCTCAAGGAGTTCTTCTCCCAGTCTGTACACACACCTGGGATTGCCCCGACCCAAGTGCAACACCTTGCATTTGGCCTTGTTCAACCTCATCAGGTTCTCGTGGGCCCACTTTTCCAGCCTGTCCAGGTCCCTCTGGATGGCATCCCTTCCTTCAGGGGTATCAACTGCACCCCTCAGCTTGGTGTCATCAGCAAACTTGCTGAGGGTGCACTCCATCCCACAGTCTAAGTTGTCGATAAAGATGCTGAAAAGCCCCGGTCCCAAGACGGACCCCTGGGGGACCCCGCTCGTGACACCTGTGATTTGATACTTTAATCACAGTCAAATATTTTATGCCTACAGAAGCCACCAGAATACTGCATTTCATACATTTTGTGTAGGCATACCATCTCCAAAAATGTCAGTCAGTAAACATATTATACATAATATACATACAGTGTACTCTTCTGTGTCACGAAAATACAGAATTTTAGACCAACATGATTCCAGTGAATCCAAAGTCAAAATAACTTACTAGAGGAATTAGGGTTGACTTTTACTATAGTTTCAAGTAATAATCCATTTTCTTTACTATCATATTTTCTATTCATTAATTATATTATAGATTAAAACAATCAACAGGGAAAAAATCCCATATAGTTTAAATTTTACTTTGTTTCCATTTCCTATTTTGGCCTATAACTTTAGACATAATTAGTTATATTAAATCTCCAAAGAATAAAGCTACCATTAACAATGATTTAGCAAATGCTTTCAGATTTTAGTCTTACACTACATAATTATACTTACATGAAATATAATTAATGAGGAAATCGTCTCAGATGTGTGGGCTAGGAAGGCAAATATAACTATCCTTTATTGTGCCTTCAAGGTTAGAATTATTACAGCACTTATAATTTTATTATAATTGCCCATAATGAGACTCCACATGCGTGATACAGTCTACATGCTTTTGACATTAGAAGTTTTCAAAATGCCTCATTAAGTATTTTACTCTATATTTATGTGGTTTTCCTCCACCTCCCATTTTTTGGTGGCCGTCCATTCAATGTAAAAGCATACAAACTTCTTTAAAAAATACTACCATTAAAGATCATAAAATGATTACAATGAATAGTTATTAAGATGTCACAGCTGTATAACCTATTTCTTTTATGTACTCCCGTGCTGAATTGTTTTATGACCTATCATAAACCTATTAAACTACTGGTAATAAAGGATTGTAATTAGTGATAAAACCTTGTTGCTTAGTGAGCCAAGACAGTCATCCTTACTTTGGATTTTATTGAAAGTAATCAAGATGAAACCTTCAGCAATGTCAAATAACACTTTTAGAGAAGAAGGTTGTACTTTTGGTAGAGACTGCCAATATCTAAGCTTTTCTGTAATTTACTTGTGTTATATTTTGCAGGCTGAGCTTGATCAACTCTGTTCCCTTCCATCCTTTTTTTTCTATTCCCCATTGTCCTACATAGAAGGATAAGAAATATAGGATAAATGAAACCAAATAAGCTTGGAACACAGTTTGACTTCAGTGGTTTTCCATTTTGCTATTGTATTATGCATGTAGAATGCTGTCCACAACTTGTTTCTTGGCAGGATTCAACAAGGGCTATAGCAAAGCAGAAATCCTTAGAAGTGAGCTGTGGCTGAAATGGAGAAATCTAGTTAAGGAAAAAAAGCATGCAAGGCACTGAACAAAATGTGTGACCTTTTCAGCTATCAAATCAAATTAACTTTTTTCCTAGTCATACTGGACTGAATGCAAACACAGCTTCCAGAGGCACAAAAGCCACTGCTTTAATCTGCACTGTATCATCAAGTCCCTCTTAACATTTTTGTGTTGTCTTTCTATAATACATTAATTTTGCCAGCATGTTCTGATAGTTGGCTCTTGATGTATCCTTATGAAAGCTGACATTTTTGGTTTTCTTAAGCTTAACCTCAAAATTCTAGGTGGAGTAATTTTCTCAGGAAATAAGAAAATGCCATTTACCATTTTGGCATAGAAAGGAGGAAAACACTGTATGGACGTAACTCAGTGCAGGGAAAATATAATGCCAGAGATTAAACTCACAAATTTATATTCCTGCCTATATGACCATTTCTACAGTATCTTGCACATCTTGAAAACTGAAAAAGGAGGCAGGTTGGAGAGAAGAAGTCAAACAATATTCACTTTGTCTTTACAGCACTATATTTCACTCTGCAGTAAACTGGAAGGACAGAGCTCTAAGCACGGAACAATTAACCCTCCACTAATTCCGCTTCTATCATACAAAATAAAGAATACATCAAAGACACAAGAACAGGTATATCCTCTCCCATTCTTCACAACATGGATTTATTTGTCCTAACTGGACTTTTAAACCTATTGTGCCTGGCTTTTCAAAGCACTGAATTGAGCAATCGGGAAACTATAGTAACCAATAATCTGCTTCACTTCAATGGAAACTATGTATCTTGGTGGATAACAAAGCCTGGGATAGACACTAAAAACCTCTGACAGGGTTTGGAGAGAAAGATGTGCAGAATACTGGTATCTAAAACCTGGGATCCCTTTTTAGCCAGCCTTCACCTATAAACAACAATTATTATGACATTCCTCATTTGTTCCTCACTAAGTAAATTCTTCAAATGTGCTTAATGGGAGACTGTCATATCCATTAAAATTCACAGTATTCAGTACGATTAATTCAGCCATATGCAGAGGTGTGTGTATGCAATCATTTTTAACCACATATAAATTAAGATTATGTACACTAGGCTCTTTTGGAAGGGAAGTGTCTTTAAAGAAACCAGGTAAAACTTTATAGAATAATATTTACACTCAAGTAAACACAATATACCTCTCCTTTATCTTCATAAGATTTTAAGTCTCTCTTTCAAAGTTAGCAGTGAAAAAGTGTAGTCAGTACTTCCTATACAATTATAACCTGAAATTAAAACAAGCCTGGTATCCACTTGGACATCAATACAACCAAATAATTTTTCCTTACGTAAGATCTACATGAAATCAAGAGCACCGGAAGCTGATCACTTCTGCAAGTAAATCAAAAAAGCTGTTTCCCTATTTTATTTTTTATCTTAAATGTATCCAGAGTTTTATAGCTAAATACTAAAGCACTAGCAGTTGGTCATGCTTTAAGCTACTAGAAGAAAGTTAAGCTTCCACGTTGGCTAGCCGAGATATCAGCTATAAGCTGACAAGTAATTAAACCAGCATATCTATAACAACTGTCATCTCTTATTTCTGTGCAACTTGGATGTAAACCAAAGGCAAGAAAGCCAAAAAAAAAAAAAAAAAAAAAAAAAAAAAAAAAAGACTTCACATTACTGGGCAACTGCTGAGCATCTCCTGCTGAACAGTTTAGCAGACCTGGGCATTTAGAGGATTGTAGCAGAGATCAAAAGGGTCAGAGATCCCTTTACCAATTAACAGCAGGGAGAAGAACATCAAATAAGGTGTAAATTTTAGCTCTGCAGTTTTGAGTAAGCCAAGCATGAAATGCATTCTAATACTCTTGAGTAGCTGCAGCTTTGAGCCATCAGTGATGTCACTGGTGCACTAAAGGAAGCTTAATCGCACTTAGAGTGGCATGTAGCAATCCTGCTCAGCTAGGTGCTAAAGCCTGCTGCTTCTTGTCTCTTTTGATAACGCATGGGAATTGCTATCCCCGACGTGGCTGGCGAGAACAGAAAACACTCCACAAAAAGCAGGCTTTCTTTAGGGTCTTAGGCTTTTATTGCTCCAGGTCTTAAAGAGATAGCTACACAGTGTTTGTTTTCTCTCGTTAATTGTTTCAAATAAAGAAGGAAATAATTAATAAGGCCCAGTGTAAGTAATCAGCCTTTTGGGGCTTGAAGCCCTATTTAATCCAACTTTATGCAAATCACCAAGAGGGGAAAGCTGTTCCTATAGACATTTCTCTTTCTTCTTTTTCTTTTCTTCCCCCCAACCCTCCTTTTAAGTATTACAAAAGAATGCTATTGAGCCTTTTTATGCACCCCCTTGACCAGCGTATACTGCTCAGGATATGCAATCCGACACGATAGCGCTGGGAAATTCCGAGCGAGCCGAGAGCCGCACCGAGTCGGAGGGAGGCACCGGAGGGAGCTGCTCCTCCAGTGCCCGGGCAGCGGCTCCAGGCGGCCGCGTGGCCAGTGCCACCCTGAGGCCGGCGCCGCCGGAGACCGGGCGCCGCGGTGGCACCTGTGAAGGTGGCGGAAGGAAACATCGACAAAAACTAACGGGACAAAAGTTCGGTTCTGACCATACAGCGTCGTCATGCGCTCAGGCTGGGCTAAAGGTCAGGAGAAGATGTGTCTAACCTATTTTTTAAACGGCTTTGTGCGCAGATACCGTAGAACGATGTCATGCATGTTTTCTCGCAGACAGGTTCACAGAACAGTGTTTAAACAAAAAGAAAAAAAAAGGATTTTTTTTTTTTTTTTACTATTTGTGAATTCAAAATATGTAAATAATAATTCGAAGCACAATTCTTAAAGAAATAAATGTAGATATTATGTTGTTCTTTTGTTTATTTCAGATAACAAAAGATTACCGTGGGGACAATTACAGATTCATGATATGGGTACATTCACAGAATACATTAGTGGCCCTGCTTCAGTGAGAAAATACAGTTGCAATGTTTAAAAATGGGCTAAGAAAAATTCCCACAGCTTAAATATGTGTTTTCATTTTACAGTTCTCAACTGTAATAAGTTCAAACCATGAAAGCTCTATCCCTAATGGAGTTCAGTCAAATATGCCTTACATGAACTTAATCATTCCACTTCGAAATTCATTCCAAAGCATCAAATACTACTTTTTACATACCAAAGTATTCATAATTGCGTATACCTAATTAATTTAGGAAAAATCAGTGCAATCCTCTTCCGACTTTGTTTTCAATAGTGCAAGTTCTCAGTTTTCTAACATTATGAATACAACCAGATCTGAGAGACATCATATCCACAACAAAGAGCAGCTAGTGACCAGCTCAGAAACATTGTCTTTTGAACAACAAGTCAGTGCAGACAGAAGTAAATGACAGTTAATTACAAATTACATTCTGGTTGGGGCTGTGAAGGCCTCCTGGCTTGAATAATAATCAGGCCCTCGGGCACTCACCTGCCTGCAAACGAACATACGGAGACACAGGCTGGGGTGCTATACAAGTTTCAAAACAAGCTGCTAAACACAAAAGCTTATTGGATTACAGAGATTTAGGCAAAAGCATTCAGATCTCTGGCAGCAACTCTAGTACTAGGTTGAAGGGATTTCTAAAGGATGAATTGCCATTCACTGTAAATGTCTGAATGCTGTTCCTGGTTTTAGGGGAAGGAAATAACTTTTCTTATTTTCTAACATGAGAAAAGTTATCCTGTTACAAATGCCCTTTAGGAAACACGATAGGAGAAAGTGTCTGTTATGAATTGGAGATCTAATCTCTTTCCTAGTTTGAGAAATTACACTTAATGTGTAAGTTATTCATTTTCCGTCCTTGCTATTCAGCCAGTACTGTGTGTGTTCTGAATACACTCCATGTAAATACAAGCAAATGAGAGAAGAAAAATTACTACCCTGGCTGAGGAAGTACTTTTATCCAGTATCTACAACTGTTGATATTTGGGCTATTTCCTGATATATGTTACATTTTTTAACGTTTGTTTTTAATCCCGTCTATCTGTAAAATATGACAATGTCTACATTAATTAGTGTCAGTATTAGTGCACTGTAAAACCTTGGCTTTTGTAATTCACTAAAGCAATTTCTATTCATTTAGTTGAGCTAAGTGCTTATTGTTAAAGACAAAAGGCTCAACAGTTTGACATTGAGCTCATTATGTATGTTTAAAACATTCTGTAATTCAAGGCCACACCACATGCAATAAAAAAGAAGCCGGTGGGTTCAGGGATTAAAATTCAGACCACACAGTTCTCTTCGATACTTTACATTTAAATCTGATTAAAACTTCAAAACAAAGCTATTTGGATGTATCACCATATGCGGATGTGTAAGTATGAGCAAGTATGTGTCTTATGTGCTCTTGAAGTGCATATACAAGGTTTTGGTTATTTTGTTTTCCTTGAAATCCTCAGTTGCCATGTGGATTCTGCAAAAAGATTTTCCTCTTAGTAGACAAATGTGATTGTGAGTTCTTTGAAAGAATTTTTGTTTTTAAATGGAAATAATTTAGTAAATTTTTGTACTCTTTATGACAAGGTGATATATACAGACAACATACCACACTTACACACTGTGTGTGTACGTGGGTGCACATAGATAAGCATACATACTGGTTGGAAAGTGTAAATAGAGTGGACTCTACACTGGGCTGGAAGCTTTTCTATATATTTGAGATTAAGAATACAGACTGCAAAAGCCTTGGATAACAAAAAGGTTATTGTGGTTCCATACATGCGTGAACTTCAAGCAACTCTCTTCCATATCCAGTAACTATACAGTGATTGTGATATCCTCCTCCAAGCCCAATTTCTCTACTGAAAATTTGAACTTGTGGATCAGAATCTAAGAAACAATAAGACTGAGTTGTCAACATGTTTTCTGTGCAAGGAGCAGCACCTCTGTGTGTCAGGAAAGCCTTGTAACAACATTCCACTATGGGATGGCAGCAGTGTTAGTGCGATCTGAAAAGGCCCAGTAAGACTCTTTCACACTTGTCCGTCAAACATTTGCCTGTTTGTGGATCATCTGCATCTCCTACATAACTTCAGTAAAGAGTGAGTTCAGGTCTTAATCCCACTGGTAGGCTTGCGGGGATAGGGTAGGAAAGGCATTATGGGGCAAAGTGTTATGTTAGTGAAGACTGTGGCAATAACTGCCATTCAGTTCTGGATGACAGCAGGTTTTGTTGTTGTTCTTGTTGTTGTTTTAGTAGCACTGAAGTGCAGGATAAACTTTCGGTCAGAGAGGAGTCAGTACAAACCACTGAGTATCTAATCTGCCTGTCAGAGTAAGTATAGGGTGACTGTCACAATCATGTACAAAT
>VXAV01001878.1:61210-79547 GCA_013399715.1 Alectura lathami
ATAGATGCTCTGCTCAGCACTTCTCTTCCACAGCTCAGATTTCAGAACCCTTGCATGAGCTATGCCTAATTTCTCTTCTCCATCTTACCCCGGATGAAGGAGGCATGGGGAAAAGGCCACAGCATCCAGCACTACATGCACTTCTCTGACTCCTGCATTTTGTGCTTGAGCACCTAGGGCTTGGTCTCATTTCTGTTACAGTAGTCGGCAGAACTGTGTGTGACTAATTCAGAACCAAGCAGGATTAGGGCTTTTGTCATATGTTCTTATTGGTACAGCTCAGCTATTGCAAAGCTACTTTCAAAACACATGCCTGGTTCCAGTGCTTTATTTTCTTCTAGTACTACTACAAAGATAGCTCCTTCTTCTCTTGTGTACGCTAAAGAGAAGGCAAATCAGGAAGCAATGCTAGGAATTCAAGCCTGAGCCTGCCTTGATGATAAATAGTGAAGAAGAATTAATCCAGGAAAAAAATTCAGTGTCCCTCTTGAATTATTTAATTTTCAGAATCAGAAGAAATCAAGTGATATAAAATCTTTAATATGTATCTGTTCATTTTGAAAGTTATTTTGAAATGAAAGTCTCCTATGGCCCAAAGCTGCTACTTAAAATTAAAAATAGTGTTTTCTGTCTTTGATTTAAAGGAAATTTTTAGCAGCTACAATTTTAAAACTAGAGGGAAAAATAGCCTCACTTAACCACAGTAAAGAAAAGGGACCACCTTATCGGCAGCAGAGTGATTTTGACTGTACTGACAATGACATGAGTAATCCATCATGTCATCGGCCCAGTGACGGATGTACCCCGCACCTCATCTCTGTATGTGTGCAGAGAGGACTATGTAGCAAGCCAGGAGGCAAGTAACACTTAACCCCTGCAAGCTTCATGTTCCTGCTGTGCTTCAGACAACCTCTGTCATGTATGAAAAGCCTAGAGAGTGACAGTAAATCTATACAGACCAGCACAATCTACCATCATGACAACTACACACCGCATAGCCTTATAACACTATTAAACTGTATCATCACAGACGTGTAAGACAAGGCCTGTATTATGTGCTTTGCTGAACCACTTAAAAGGTCTTTGGAAATGCACTGAATATACCTTTTCTTTTTGTTCAGACAGCCAATAGAAGGATATCATTCATAAATACTAACTCCACATTTAAGAATAATTAATTACTTTGGCACAGCAGAAATAACACCATGTTTCAGAAATTGAATTAACTAGAGGATAATATTCAAGATAAGAAATAAAAATCAAGTCTAGCTTCTTAGGAATGTGTCTGTTCCCTGAGATTATTTCAAACTGACCTTAGTTTTAACATAAAATTATACTTGTTTCCTAATCAAACGTATGAGCTGCTCTCTCTCAAAAACAAAAAACAAAAATTTGCATTCTCACTTCTGAAGAAAATATGGACCCTTAAAAATTTCAGATACACTCTTTATTCAACTTTGAAACGTAATAAACACTTACACATTCTGTCAGCACAATTCCCTTTCTATAGAATCTTAATAGTTATAGCTCTACACTGAAACACCCCGGGATGATAACCTTATAAAATAATATACACATGCAAAATGATAGTGTTCTGTCATGTATATACACTCTGGTACATGCTGTTGAGATATCGTTTAAAATTTTCATTCAGACTAGAAAAAAAGAATATTGGATAGATCTTTCAAAAACAGGTTCAATGGCTACGTTTCCAGGGGTTTCAAAAATAGGCTTATATAATCTCCGTTTTCTCTTTCTGTTAAAATACAACAAGCTTCTCTTGGGTAAAAAAAAAAAAAAAAATGGAAATAGCTGGTTGAATAGTAATATTGTTAGTTCATGTATATGCAAAAAAAGATCTTTTCACACCTTGATGAAATTAACATAAATTTAAATACTAATGAATTGGTATAGACCAGTGAAGAATACCAAGGACCACATTCAAACTGAGTTATATCCCTGTAAAACAGATCTATTTTCTACGGACATGTGACAAGAGTGTTATATGCCTTTATTGCACAATCTGCATAATTCACAGTCCAAAACAATTTGCAGCTAGATAAAGAAAATTGACTCTTTACTAGTGGAACATCAGATCTAAAGAATATTATTTTATTTTTTGGCTGAAATTACCATGTAGGTTTGGAAGCCAAAAATTCAGTCAGGAAGTACAAGGAAAGGTGTGTTTGGAGCTATTCAGCATTTTGTCACTGGGAAAAGCACAGTACAAATATACACAAGACAGTGGGGAAATAGAATGTAAGATGAAGAATCATCACATCTTTCAGTAATTCTAAGAAGCTGCCAGAAGGACAACAGACATCAGGAGTGGTTTGTCTACTCTGTTCTCTCCTGGCCCCATCCAATGTATGCATGAAACAGCACAACAGGAGCCAATGCAAAACAAATATGCATAGTGGCAGATGTCAGGGAGCACATCTAAACAATTGCTATGCTCTATACTGTGGAATTGCCACACTGTTGGTGCTTTTTAACTCATCTGCTTATTGTGTGTATGGTTTACTCTAGCTCAGTTCTGTTAAGGTCAGTCACGATCTTCAAAGCCAAAGTTTGTCTGTATTTGCCCTTTTTTCCTGAATGGATCAAATCACAGTCTTTTGTGGTTGTGTGATGACTTTCATCTTCAGATAACCATTCTTTTATCTTCTTATTTTGCTAAGCCTTGAGAACACTGGAGACCTGATGGCAGAATGCTCCATGTCCACCAAAATGAGTTGACAGATTTCAGTAGGTATCAAGTTAATATTGTGCTTACCTTTTCTGAAGGGTCAAAAGCTCTTAACTTTTATTCCTTTAAGAAGCAGAAGATGTTTCATAACTGCCTTTCTCCTCCAGCATTTTCATCCTGTTCTACAACAGTATATGAAACATTTGATCTAAAAGGAATTAATCCAGGTGCAAAATAAGATCAGAAATAAAAGGAAATTCTGTCTTCACTGTACATAATTATGCCATCAGAACAAAAATTTCTTAATCTCATTTTCATTATCACTCTGGTACTACCTTTTGGGCATAATAGATTTACTGAGAGTATACACTGGTCCAACAGGTAAGAGAGTGTGAAAGAGGTATGATTTACCTCTTTCTGAAGAAGGAATTTCTTCTCAATTAATTACAAACTACTAATTCAGCTCTTTTTGCACAACAGTCATTTCCTTTTTCCCTTTGTGAAGTTGCAGCGCAGGCCAGGGAGTAATGTGGCAGCCCCAGCCCTGGACACTGGGCACATCCATGGAGATGGGGACAGGCCAATACCTGGCCAAGACATCTGACCACAGGCCAGGCCTTGCTGAACAGGGTCTGAAATATGGAGACACCTTGTTTAAAATGCAATCTGATAAGCCATGAAGCAATGTATCTCATACTGACATGATAAAACAAATATTTCATGGGGTTTTTTGATGTAAGTATATCTGGTCATTAATCTTCCTGCATAGTTATATCATTATTTGGCTGTTATGATACAGCTCACTCCCAGAATCATCCCATCAACAGAAGAAATGCTTAAAAATCTGGCACAAGCAAAAACTATCTTCTGAAGACAGCAACTGTAGCGAGCAGTGCAAATGGATATTTCTAGACAAAATTTATCAAAGTCAAGTAAAATGTTCAACTTGACTTCCCCAAAAAGATGAGACATCTATGACCAGGAATGTTCTGACAGGGACACATCATGGTTTATTCAAACAACAAAGGAAGGGAAAAGACAACCTTTCCTCCTTGAAAGTGCATATCTGTCTTTGCATCAACTCTTCAAGTACACTGATAACAACACAGCTCTGGAAAACTTTTAAAAATGAAAGCAAGACATGATAACAAAAAAAAAATTCCCATGGGAATCGTTGGGGCTGCTAGAGGTTCAATGCTTCTAACTGTAATTAAGACTATGTCACCTAAAACATGAACATATAGGTGCATTGCAGCCTTTAGAAATTTACATTTTAAAATTCTCAAAAGAACATGTAATAAAGTCAACATACTTGGAAACAAGATCCTGAAGATATATTCCAATGTGTTATTTTTCTCAGCATCAAAGTGGCTTAACAAGGCCTAACATTCTTTATTGTTAAGTTCACTGGAAAACATCTGAAGTGAGTCTTAGAAAATCAGCTCAACTTGCTCAGACTGAAGGAGTAGTCAGCTGGCACAGGTGATTCCTAATCCATCACAGATTCAGTAGGTAAGAATTTTGAGATGTTGTGAGAGACTACAGCTAGGAATGTTGCTGTTCTTTAGTGATCTTTGATGTTCTGGTCACAGGTAGAAAAAAATACAGCAGCCTCAAGATTACTCTTAACTACACAACAACCTCTGCGAGTACAGATAGAGGTCAAGAAGAAGGATATATGTGCTACATATTTACAACTATGCTATTATCTTTCAAAGTACCTGGGTCTGAGTGCTTCTGGGACTCCTATCAGTCTTGGAGTGGAGAGTGGGTAAAAGGAAGAATTTAAATTCTATAAATAATAGCTGGAAGTAAGGAAATTGCTCATATTTGTTGTTTTCTATTATGTTCCATAAACAATATAGTCTAAAAAAGGGACCTTACTAGTTTGTCAGTTTAAATATTCAGCAATTTGCCCTCTGCATACAGGGAAATTTTATGGTCCTAGAAGCCATTTCTGGGAGCAGCACATCCACCACAGCAGTTCTGTAAAGTTTTGTCAGCTGAAGACTGCAACACGGAAAGCATTTCAGAGCAGGTGAAGTGTAAGAGATATAATCAGACATGTTGTTCTAGATTCAGCTAAGCAGGGTCAAGAAGTTGCTGTCCTCAAGCTGTCCCCAGCTGCTTGTCATTTCTTCTCTGATTAGAAGTACTACCCTCTCAGATTTGCAGGCATAACAGCACATGTATCTCCTACCTAGTCATCTGGATGATACTATTTAACCTGACCAATCACAGTTTAAATATTCTGTGATTTGGGTGTCCCATAGCATTGCTCTGACTAGCAGAACACAAAAGTAGAAACCACAAAAACAAACAAAAAACAGAAAAAAAGAAACAAAAACATTTAACAACAATAACAACAACAAAAAAACCACAACCTACCAACCAAAAAAGCTACCTCTAAAATTACAGTTAGGCTCAGATTAAAAATGAAGCATGATATTCAGAGGTGAAAGATTTTGCACCTTTACTGGTACATAAAGAGTTAAATCCTGAAAGTGTATTATCACATTTATTGTCACTGCTCACTCAGATTGGTTGGTGCTATGGACCACTCAGGATATCCTATCATTTTTGTATCTGTTAATGGCCAGACAGATATTCTCAAAATTGAAATTTGATTTCCCTCTATATTTAATATAGTGAAAGGGAAAAGGAGCATATTTGACTGAGAAACTGAGCTACTTTAACTGACTTATTCTTAGAGTAGCTGACTTCTACTTTAGTTTTATTTGGCAAGTACTTTTTACCTTTTTGTTCTGTTGAAGAGAATTCAGATGAAAAGCAGAGTTTAATTTAAGCTACATAACCATAACTAAAGATACAGGGATTTAGCTTTTGTTTTTTTGTTGTTGCTGTTGTTGAGCAAGCAACTGACTTTCAACTGTTTATAGAGTAGTTTAGAATGAGAGTATGGTAAGATTTTTCCTGCAGCCTTTGATATGGAATGCACTATTCTAGAAGACAAAGAATAGAAATACTAGATGGCCTTGGATTCAGACACATAAAAAGCCACACGTGTCTCAAAATCTCTTCTGCAGGACAACACGCACAATGTAATACAGAGCTTAAGACTTCAGAATGCCAGACAACCCCTGTAAGTACTGCAGACAAGCAAAGAATATATGTATGTAAGTCAAACAGAACCCTTTATGTGATAGGACATAGGACTGAATTGTTCATTCTGGAAAAGCATGTATTTCTTTCCATGTCAAGGAAACTAGAAAAATGTAGAATCAAGATCCTCAGAACAAGAAAACCAGAGCTGTTGAGAGAAAATAGTTAGAAAAATTCTGTGGACTAGAAATGAAATCTTTTAAATGTGCTTCATTCCTTGTATAACATATGAACAGTGAGTGCAAAGGTGACTAGGAGGGATTGTTGTGCGTGTATACACTCTTGAGTTACTCTAGAACAGAGCTGAGTGAATCATTGCAACACATACTGATTCAAGAGATTAGCAGTTAAAAGACTTAGTTTCACATTAGAGAGCTCTGAACCTGTCATTACAGATCATCACTTTAGCATCCTGTACAACTACTTCTGCTGGTAGTGCTGAGACCTTAGGACCAACTTAGATATTCTACCACCTGCTACAACCAGGTTGTCTGAGAGAGGTGTTGGAATAAACTTCCAAAGCCAACACAGAACAATATGAGTTTGTATTAAAAAAAATAAAATAAAAAAAAATGCAAAGTTCAATGACAATGTATTTGAAGAACTAACATATTTTCAAGAGACAAGTCGGTGTGGAAAGCTTCAGAGATGTTTTCCCATCTAGTGACAAAACAAAGCCATCTACTTTTATGCAGTTGTTACATGTTCTACAAAACTTCTCTTACAAAATTGTCCCTACATTAATTTTTGATTCCTACAATGAGGGCTTTTATGGCCTTCATCCATTTTCTTCCCTCTTCTGCTCCTTCAGACAGGAGAAAAAGGACTAGATTAGTGTTTTCCGCAGAGCTGTCTCTTGGGAAAGTGTGCTCCTACAAATATGTTTAGTTATGGAATGAACTAAATATAAACCCTTGGTGTGATCAACCCCAAAGGATCAAAGATCATACATTCAGTTGACCATAAAAGTAAGACTGCACCACAAAGAAGCAATTTTTGGAATAATACTGTGTGGGTTACATATCCATTTTTATAAGATCTGTTATTTTATCATATATATATATTGGTCAAAGACCAATTAAATGGCCAGGACATTACAGGAAAAAAAAAAAATTAGTCAATCGTATACTCTCTTGAATTCATGAGACTCTAGGAAAGGAAGCTTTAAGAAAACTAACACTATTAGATATGTGGTAAACTCAAGACAGTTAGCAGTGGTTAACACAGGCTAACACAAGAGCTACAAATAAAGATGTGTTCCCAGGCTATATTTTATTCTGAACCATGAAAAAAAAAAAAAAAACCACTTTTTCTTTAAATGGTTTTAGTTTTAGATTAGTCTCCAATTGAGACCCATGCAAGTCTTTTCGCAAACCTATTTTAGAACCTAAAAACTGTAAGTGGATGATTGGATTCAGAGCTTTGATTTAGATTTTTCGTGAGCATTTTCATCACAAGGATATCAGTGTTGATACAAGGACATTACTACTATTCAAACCAGAAAACTTTCTCTCATATACTTAGTCACCTAAGCAAGGTAAAATTCAATACTAAATAGTACTGCTCACTCTTCTGTGGAAAGACAGATCTTTTGGACATCATAAACAAAAATAATAAATGCAGCAAATAACATATCATATTCATTCAGGTATCATTCAATACCTGATAGTGTATACCTCTTTTCAGGGCCTACAAAAGATAAAAAAGAGGTGTATTTCAGATGGTGATAGAAGGCCATGTGGGGAAAAAGTTACGCAGAAAGATAGAGGACGAAGAAGGATTATTAGAAAAGGTTGGACTATTATTCTTCCTCATTTTGGTTTCCTCTCTCAAGCCAAAACACCTCTTAAATATCCAGACCGTAACACCTCTGAAATGAGGAGTATATCTGAGGATATTACAAACCATATATTTGCAGAAAATACTGGATGTCAATTTCAAGTTTACTTTGCTGTAAAATTATTTCCTTTCTTTTTTTTTTCTTATTATTTTATTTCAGCTTGTTGACTGTAGTTTGCCACTGTAATTCATATTTTAACAGATCAATAAAAGAGAGGGATAATAATTTATTTCCAGTATAGCTATTCCCTCCATAATAAAAGAAAAGCCAGTCCTCCTTTCAAAATCACAAGGGTTCCTTTGGTCAGTGATTAATGTTAATACTTACTCTATTTTTTTTTTTCCAGTGGCTATTTTCATATTAAGGTGAGACATACAATTGTTTAAATAAGGAAGCTGATTTATCATTCAAAAAGTAATTTTTTATAGGGGCACATAAGGTGATAAAAATCAATGACAAGGATAGTAAATTGCCTGTGAGGGTTCAAAACAGATTCAAGATAAAGGAGAGAGAGAAAGAAGGAGGGAAAGAGAGATTAAGTCAAGACAGCATCTAATGCTTTTGCCAAACACTTCAGCCTCACCCTATTTGACGTTGATCTAATAGTCGACCATTTAATTTCCAGGTCGCAGTGCCAATCTTTTGTCACCTCTGTTGCCCCATATCAAACTTTCAGGAAACAAAACCCCTGAAAGCAGACAATCAATAATGAGATCAGCAGATTTTATCTTAAGAGAAACAGGACTTGCCTGCTTTGTTTGTGGAAGGTTGTTTCTCTGAATGCTTCAGCTAGGGCTGCTTGTCAGTAAGTGACTGTGATGTGCACAGCATGATCAAGCGAGACTAGATAAAGTCACCAGAAAATGTGGCAGTGGAAAGCAAAACACATAAACTAAGGGGTGAAAATGTACCACACCATGTGTGGTCACATACTTATCATACATACCCTCTAGCATATCATCCCATATTATTATTTTTGCCTTTTAGATCTCTCATAACTGGTCATATGTTAAAAATATTTTTACATTACAATTTGAAGATACGATGGGATTCCTAGGCTTCAAGACATAAACTACCATCTATTTCTCCATACTAATGACATTTTGTCGCTCTGAGCTACTATACTGTTTAATAGATACACTGAAGAATGACAACACTGTTGTATACTTGGTTCGTTGTTTCCTGTGTTTCTAAACTTATTTCTGAATAATGGAGTAAAGAGGCTTGGAATACATTAGAAGATACATTTAATTTTTTTGCCAAGATTTTATGTATAGGGTCCCCCTTTACGAAATTAGAATCTGTGATGTGGATATTTCAGTGCAAAGTAGTTACGTGGAGTCTGTGCCTACTTTCGTATCACATTTTACAATTAGGATTCATGATCACTGAAATTATATAATATCACTTCCACTCACTCAAATTATATAATATCACTTCCACTCCCTCTTCATTTCAACAGACTGAGCTGGTATAAGAACTAAGGACAGAGATGTTTTAAAATAAAAAGTATTGCAGCCAGCATGAAAACTTAAGTTAAAAATAAGTAAACTTTCAGAAAATTTTCATGCAAAATATTTCATTCATATGAATATCGATGCCTTTAAAAAGGCAAAAGCTAAGTTCTTTTTTAGCCACAATGAGGTGCTATTCAGTTATTTAGATTATTTATTTTTTGTGTAATAGCAGTGGAAATTAAAATGATGATGGTGAAATATTCAGCCAAGGTGCCTTGTACTTGTTTTTGACATTGTTACTAATAAGATAGTATAGCAGAAATAGCACCCTTGCTTTAGTTGGCAAAATGCAGGTGTTTTTTTTTTTTTAATTTATTTAAGTACTTTAATATGTTGAAGAAATTCAACTTCAGGCAGAGCACAATGGCTATTTATAAAGGTTAAAATATGCTTACCTTAGTAGCATCTAAAGCTTAAAATAAACTACTGTAATAGCATCTTTAACGCTTTCAAAGTTGTGTTAAAATGTTGGACAATTTAAGTAGAGAATATCCTTTTTCATTCAAAAAGATACAGTATACAAGTTTAGGAGGCAGATACAAAAAGAACTATACTGGTTAAAAGGAAATGGGTGTATGTAACAAATAGTTATTCTGTGGATCCCTAGACTTTATTTCCTATGCTCTTAATTGCTGCTTCTCTTCTGGATGATTTTCACTTCCAAGAAACTGAGAGTTTGCTCCAGATCTTTTAAAATGTCTATTTCTAAGGAGAATGCTGTTATTCTGAGCTGAATGATGATTTAAAGAAGAATTTGTGCCCAGGGTATTGACCTTGGTGGCCTTTTCGTACATTACAATTCCAAAGGAAATCACAAAAGAAGATGGACTTACTGTAGTTAATGAGATTCCTCACCAAAAACACTAATCTGGGTTAAAACTAAAAGAATGCTGATAAGGATATTACAGCTGATACCGAGAACAAGAAAGGTGCACTGCTAAGATCAATTGTGGATATAAGGAGGTAGTCTTCAATAGTTTTTTCTTTCTGTCTGTCTTTCTGTCTTTCTGTCTGTCTGTCTGTCTTTCCTCCCTCCCTTCCTCCCTTCCTTCTTTCCTTCCTTCCATCCTTCTCTCCTTCTTTATATCTATCAAAATGGATATTTGACACAAAGCCTTGTAGATAAGGAGCCTCTAAAATAGAATAAAACATACCATNACAAATCAACCAATATTAGCAGAAGTTTAACATCACTTTAAAAGAAAGAGATTGACCTACTGAGAAAGTACATGAGTAAATGTGTAGCAATACACTGATTATTACTGTTTCCCCTCAGGCAAATACCTCTCTCTTAAGCATGTGCTTCACTGGAACATTTTGTTTTATTACCTTGTGAGATAAGTGGGGAAAAAAGCCTTTAGTACCTGGGGAATTAAAAAATTCAGACTTGTCATATCAGTGTCTGTTCTCAATTTCATGCAGGGCGCATAATTATAACCGTGTTTAAATTGAGCCCAGAAGAAAGATGGGTTCAAGTGCAAATTAATTTCAGATTATCACAACAAAGGCAATCAAATCTCAACAAGCTTGCCAGCAAAATACTTTGCAAAGGTCCCCAGGTCCCTTCCCACCCCCAACTTACAACAAAGACCTTTCAGCTCAAATTAAGCTAATGATCTAATACAGCATTTCTGCCTACCTTTTTGTGTTTTATTTTTTACTCAGATGTACGTATTAAGCTAGTGAAAAAGGGGGGAAAAAGAGGAAGAAAAGGTGGCACAGAAAGGTCAGTGTTTAGTATCAGTAAAGTGACAAAACAAACAGTCAACAGCCCTGACAAGGTCTGCATGTCGTCAAATTGTCTTATTCTGTGGAAACTATCAGAGTGAATTGACAGTGCTGAAAGAACTTGAAATTTATCTGAACTCCTTCTCATACAGACAGAATCCAAAACCAAATAGCATGGCTCACCTCCTCCACCTATCTATCAGCACAGCTTTTATATAAATCCAACATCTTACTCTATCCTATGGGAACCTGCTGGGGAATGAAGGGAATCAAGTGCTGAAAAAATTCAAGTCAAGCCTCATTACCTCCTCATTACCTTTGCAAAAGTGGAGTGAGAGAAAATTTTATCTAGGGAACAGAAGCTTGGGAATCTCATTCAGAGCTCTGTCTGGTTATTGCACAGCCAACCATGGAGCTCTGCCTCTGTGGGATTAAAGTTTTCTTCCCATTTCTCTATAGTAATGATCCACTCATTAAGGTTTTTAAGGTAAATTACCATCACTTATCATTATGCCAGTCACTAAGTAAGCTGCATTAAACAAGGAATGTCAGTTGTACTCTTTGCTTTTCTTTCTCCTCAGTTATGTGGAAATAAAGAAAATACATTTCACAGTTGGTTTTATAATTCTGTACTAATCATATATTCCCATTTGTATTTGTTAGACCCACAGGGCAGTCATATTAGATGGAAATTTAAATGACTTTGTAAAAGAACTTGTTTATGTATACATACAGGTACGTAATTTCATCTTCCTGAAAAATCCTTGAAATACGATTTTTTCTTTGCAGATTATTTTTATATTCACTTTGTTTCTATCTGAGGATTTTATGTACCCCCTCACCATAGTATGTAAGAACAATTCATCTTGCTACATGTAAATTTGGTTGTTATAATGTGCTTTTTAATTATTCAGCTAACCCTTTGTGTTTTAAATCACTTCTTTTGTCAGTTTATCCTTTATTATGCAAATTGTTGATGCAAAATAAAAATGCCCCACATTCACCCTATTTTGAGCTTTTTGTAATGCTCAATTCCTAACTTCCTTGTTCTTTGGCATAGAAACCTTGAAGTTCATTATATTATTTTTTTTTCTTATAGATTTAGTATTTTCAGGCAAATTTGTATGGACATTTTATAAGTTCTAAGATAAATTTGTTGGTCTTTGAGATCACATTTCCTTTGGGAAATTTCTGATTGTTATCACTTCTCAAATAAATGCATTGGAATTTCACCTCATAAATAAACACATAAAAAGTCCTAACTATGTCAGCAATAATTCTGTTTTGCCAATGGAAAAGTGATCTGCAATAGCTATATTCCCCTAGGCCCTCATTTGCTTTTCTCATTTAATAGAGATACCCTTGAATTTACCCTATGTGTATCTTTTGCCATCATCACACATTGGACAAGAGTCACCAGTCCACTTTAGATGACAGAGAGGACCACAGGATTAACCTTCCGAAGACAATTGTACTTCCAAGGTGCTGTGAACAAGGAGGAGTGTCAGTGCTTTAGGAATTCCTACTGCAGAAAATCACAGAATCATGGAATGGCTTGGGTTGGAAGGGACCTCAAAGATCACCTAGTTCCAACCCCCCTGCCGTGGACAGGGCTGCCAACCACTAGCTCACTAGATCAAACTGCCCAGGAACCCATCCAGCCTGGCCTGGAACACAGCCAGGGATGGGGCAGCCACAGCTTCTCTGGGCAGCCTGTGCCAGCACCTCACCACTCTCTCAGTGAAGAATTTCTTCCTGATGCCCAACCTAAACCTCCCCTCTTGCAGTTTTAGTCCATTCTAAAGAGGTTTGATTTGAAATAGTGGGGCACATCCTCTTGCAAGAAATACACACAGAAGTAAGGATGGGAGAATATAAAGGGAAGAGATGGCAAAGGCAGGCAGAAGAGACTACAGGAAGAAAACAAGGGGCAGAAGTTAACAGCTGGAAACTCTCATGGCTCCCATAGAATGGCAGCCAATATCATGTTACGTGCATGTAAACATAAACTCATGTCAAAGACAAATTGTCTCCAAGGTTGTAACAGGCTGACTTAGGTTCTCTGCTAATGCTTGCGTTTCCAGACATTCCCCCTCTTTTTCTATGTGTTATTTTCCCATGTCTTCCCATAGTTCCACGTCATTTCTTACTTATTAGAAATCCCACACGCAATTAAAAATGAAAGTTTGTTTGTAAGCTTAGCTGTGATATCTACACATACTTCAGTTTCAGAAATCATTTTAAAATACAAGTGGTTTAGCCAAAATAAAAATATTGGAAAATATGGAATAAAACAAAGTACATTTGAAACATCATTATATTGAATTAATCGTGTCTTCACTTGATTACTGTATTGCTAACAGCTTGGAAAATTCAAAGGAAGTGGTTTCCTAATAGAGTTTGCAATTTTCCAACTTTACGTTTGGTTTAATGCATGTTCCCCATTAACTCTACAATAATTACAGGTCGGAAGACCATATGCTTCTGTGACATAAAGAAGTGAAACATTATTGTGAAGGTAGTGGTTGTTTATGGAGACATGAACCTCTTGTAATATCTTTGAAAATACATTTTAACCTTTCTGTGAGAGAAAGTCTTGAAGATAAATCTTGAGTGTCTCCAAGGATTCTGAAACCAAAAAGCAAACAGAAAGAATCAATGCTGCATTATCTTTCCAAATATGATGATTACAAACCAGTCATGCGAGGCTTCTCTGGTACAATTTGAATGTGACAGAATGGATTGTAAAATGCTTCATTTTACCTTTTTGCTCCCAATCAAGTCAAATTTTAAAATCATACTCCTAGATTTACTTAGCCACCAGACATTAGTGAAAGAATTAAATAGGATAGTCACAATTGTACAGATGTTTTTTTCTAAAAACTGATTTTGAAGACTTGAAACATGCATCACTTCAACAGTTACAGAATCACAGAATCACAGAATTGTAGGGATTGGAATAGACCTCAGGAGATCATCTAGTCCAACCCCTCTGCCAATGCAAGTTCCCTACAGCAGGTCCAAACAATGCACTTATAGGACTAAAGCTGGATACAATGAGGTCAAAATTATTTTCAAGAAGCAAATAGAACTGTAGTAAGCTGGGAAAAAATAAACTGCTTCATGCATAAAATATCAGTAAGGTTGTCTGGTTTGGAGAATATAAGAGAAAAGAAAGGAAACAGCCACTTTAGACCTGGCTCTAAATTGATTTCATGCAAACTATTTATCTTGAGTTTCATGTTAATTAAAAGAATAAGACAGGCCTATATATATTTTTTGTGTTTGGTTACATGTACTTCAAAGTTCTGGTGATGATATTTTCAACAATGTATAAATCTATGTCAGCTATATAAAGGCTGCAAGATACAATCATACATTGTGAAGAAAATAATTAAATAAGATTATATGGAGAGGAAATACACTTTTTCAGCTAACATCTAGAAAAATCGTGATTAATATTTGCTGTTGTAAATTCTCTATAAGCATCCTTATGTGCTGCACAAATAGATAGGCCTCTTGTCAAGAAGTACTCATTCTTCTCTAGGTTTACATTGTAAATTGCGTCTTTATTTCAACACTGATACCGATTATATATCAGTACAAGTTTTTCTAGACTGAGTCACAGAATGGCTTGCGTTGGAAGGGACCTCAAAGATCATCTAGTTCCAATCCCTATGCCATGGGCAGGGACACCTCCCACTAGACCACGTTTCCCAAAGCCCCATCCAATCTGGCCTTGAACACCTGCAGGGATGGGGCATCCACATCTTCTCTGGACAACTTGTTCCAGTGCCTCACCATCCGTGGGTAAAGAATTTCCTCCTTACACTATTTAAGTTCACAAATATTTTATAATTTTTTGGAATGATCTTATTGCAGGTTTTCATTTCATGTCAACACCATAAGAAACATGATGTGTCTATTAGTCAAATACACAAAGGGTTGTCCTGTTCTGTGAATAAAGACAAATAGGAATAAATGCAAATAAATAGGAATTGGAATGCTATCGTTTTAGACATGCATACATTTCCTCAGACAGCAAAATCTGCTGAAAAGTTGTAGATTATTGTGTTACACTCAAGGTGTTGGAAAGGCTACAAAGTCTATACAATTATTAAGTTTTGTAAAATATAAAATACAGTAATGTGAATTGCAGATAGATTTGGCTTGATATGCAGGACATTGTAAGACATGTCCTCCCAGTCTTGGTCAGTCAATGGTCAAATGCAGCTTCTTACAGTTCACGATAACTTGGGATGGTGTTTTACCATTTTAATTACTCTTTTCTCCTGAGGAAGCAATAAGAGAGCAGAGCTAAGGCCATGCTTAGTCATTTTTGCTAAAACTCCAAGTGAATGATTGTCACTTTGGGCAGATGTAGACAGTGTCCCAAATACCTAAAATATATGGGTTGGCCCAAAATACATAATGAACACATGCACTACTGAGGACCATTGGTTTTTGAAATTTTACAACATTTTTTCAAATATGTTCAGCGTATAAGCAATTTTGTCCTGTGACATACATGAGTGTCACCTTTCATGCCTTGTAAGAAACTAGATGACGGGCAAGGTAAGGTTACAGTCGTTGATCTAAAACTAATTTTAATCCCTTTTCAATGCTATTTTGCTTGTCTCTATCACATATGTGTAAATCCCATTTTTGTTTTAATGTACAAATGTTTCTGAACCTCCTTTGGAGGCAAAGAAAATTTCTCTTTGAAGTACAATTTTATGTAATAAATAAGATTATACTGGAATGTAAAGTATGGTATCATCTACACTTCTATTATTCACCTTAACAGCAAAATCTAGTCTTGATTTCAAGGCTGTAACAAATTAGGCTAAACACTAACTGACTTTAGTGGGCTTAACATCAGATCAAATGTGAGGTACCTGTTGGCACTTCTTGAAGTCAAAGAGAATGTATACCATGTGTACGTAGAATGTCTCTGTGGTACCACCACAGTGAATTTACCTTACGCACACAGCAGGTCTCCAAAGTCCCCTGAACCATGTTCTACTCTTGACCACCATTTTTCCATTGTCAAGCTATAGTTCAAATGCCGTTTATATATGATGGTCTTTAAAGAAATACTGGTGATTGCTACTCAGGGGCATGCCTCACTTTGTCTTAGCATCTCTTTTCTCATGACTTTCTCATGTTTTTCTCTCTTTGGACACTGGTATCCAGTTGAGAGTGTTTTGCCATGAAGCAGAAATCTGTGCAGCCTCTCAGTGCTGCCCACTCACGGGCAAGTTTTTCATGAATTTGAGGAGTGGAAGAAGAGCTGTTTGCATGCCTCTCACTGTAACTGGTTGTCTTTTCACGCCAGACTGTATTAGAGGATTGCTCAGCAGAACAGGCTCAAATTGCCACTGCAGACATAATATGAGATGGCTATTTAGTCAAGAGATTGGGAAGAGACAACATTTTTGCTTTAGAGTGTAGCTAGCTTTGTATAAATTAGGGAAGGAATAGCAAAATGCACTTCCCAGGGTAATGCAGTAACTTGGAACAACCCTATAGCTGAAATACAGCTACCATAGAGATTTTTTTTTTTCTAGACATCCAGACAGTCCTCCCTTGTCTCCTTCCCTGGCACCACAAGGCCTCACACCTTTGGAAATGCTTGAAATGAAAACAAACTCTCTACTACACACATTTACTAATAGCATTAAAATAAATCATCGTATATAAAACCAAACAATGTCACAAATCTGCTTCCAGCCATGAGTAAATTCAGTAGTGCTTACCGGCAGCCAATATTGAGTTACAGTATTCTCTTTCTATTTAAAGAACTAAATGGGGAGCTTTTTCCAAATCCCAAGTCAACTTTTTAAAATAGAAAGTAACATATAAGAGCTTGCAAATCTGCTTGTAATCAGGACTCCTGAAAGTTACATCTGGTTGACAGATTTAGAGCACCACAAGTGTAGAAAAAGGAAGGGTAGAAGAATAGCAACAACAGCAGCAGCAAGAGTAGGAGGAGATAAGCGGAATGGCAGCAGTAGAAATTAAAGGAAGCATCTAAAAACAGACATGATGGATAACAACAAAAAAATATTTTATACCAACAACAAATATCTTGCAATTTTGGAAGAAGATCTAACACACTGCAAAATATTGTCTGCTTGCCTGTCTAAAATGATCAAGAAATGCATAATGAAGACTTCTTGATATGTTTTCTTTTAAAAATAATTAGAAGTATTTTAAAGTATTTCTGAGGAAGCTATAAAAATACAGCAATGATCACCTGAACACACTAGAAATTAGTGGAAAAGTACTGGTACTTAAATCTCCCCAGCAAAATAAGACCTTTTACCGAAACATGTTTCTTGACAAGTTTGACTACATATACATCTCTCACACTTAACCCTTTAATAAATATAAGACTGTGGAGCCATTACTTGACTATGTTTTACTTCTAAACCACAGAAGCTCTGCAAAGCCTCAGGGAAATTTATAAAGCCAAATTCTGCTGATCCTCATTCTTTTCAGTTCAGAAGTTTTCAAGTTCAAGCCTTGAACTGTTAGTGTTGTTAACTTTGATGAAAGCTGTTAAATGTGACATTCAACATTGTCAGTTTGTGACAGCAGCACAATAGCATATCTTTATCTTAAAACTCCTCGTAGCTGTACTTTACAAGCCTTATCATAAAAACAGCTCTCCAAATTTGGTGAGTACTTTATTCACTATTAAAAAGAAAACACAACAACACCGACAAAGAGGAAGTGTATGATTTAGAGAGGGTCCTACTTACTTCAATAATATACATATATAGAGATATACATATACATACAGACAGACACAGAGAAACTGCTAAAATTTTACAGATCTCCATCTCTGTCTCTCTCCTGTTTCTTCTTTCAATTGTGGGAAAACTACTAGTGAAGTATCAGTCACTTTAAAGGCATTTCTGAGTATCAAATGAAGCTTAGCACACAACCACCTTACATATTCTGTGGCAGGCATATGCTATTTGTCACCAAAGGTATGTTGCTCTGGAAGAGTCAGAAGAATCTGAACTGTCTGAACATTCTCTTTTTGCAAGAGCTGTTTTGAAACACTTCACTGCCTCTGACAGTCATGAAAGGTTTTCTTGTTTCTGGCAATTTATGCTTTGGTCTTAGCGAACTTCAAATATTCAGGAGGAACTATTGGCAGAACAGGGAGATTTCCAAGTTAGCTGCAGAACTTTGTAGCAAAGGAAAGTTCATTTGGTTGCTTCCTCCTGTAGAGGTAAAAATGGTGAAAGAAAGACACCAAAAGAAAACTATAAGGCAGAAAAATAGATAAGGGGAAAAGTTCTTCCATTTTCCCTGTCTCATAATATACACAATAGAGTGTATACCAGGAAAAGGGAGCAGATCATAAAGCCTTGAATGGTAAAGGTGAAAACAATATGAAAGTTAAAAAAAAAAAAAAAACTTTTT
>VXAV01001878.1:105713-115934 GCA_013399715.1 Alectura lathami
TAGAGATAAATATTGGTTTGCATTTTTAGTATTTACTTTGTACTAATAGCCTGTTTCATTTCATAAACGTATAAGCAATCATGTTAAAGTTATGGCAGGACTACAGTATACTGGCTTATTTATTCCTTTAATTCCCCCCATCAAAGACAAAACTCAATTCATTGCTTTGGCATTCATTNGTTGTAAAGTCAATATCAATGGAAAACTTTTGAGGCACTTTCAGCAAATGTACTGACAAGTTTTATTAGTCACAGCAAGTAGATACAATTGTAAACATGTTTAGTTTGGAAAAGAGACAGTTTCGCTAATGATAGAGATAAATATTGGTTTGCATTTTTAGTATTTACTTTGTACTAATAGCCTGTTTCATTTCATAAACGTATAAGCAATCATGTTAAAGTTATGGCAGGACTAAAGTATACTGGCTTATTTATTCCTTTAATTCCCCCCATCAAAGACAAAACTCAATTCATTGCTTTGGCATTCATTTAATGATGTGAGCCCTGACTGGACTTGGGTCAACCTCAAGTATTTCATAGAGCACTGAGTTTCTTTTGAAATGGAGCGATGTAAACACACTTTCGGGTGTTGTATAAATAATAAAACTTTAACACATATATTCCTTTAAATTATCAGTGTTAAGAATTGGTGGGGGAGGGGGTCATATATAGGTTACGTGGCACAACAACAAAGATATTTCTTAATATTTAGGGAAAAGGATAGCACAAGTTACAAATGTGCAAAATATATGATGCAATAATCAAGATAATTATTGAACTGTCCCTGTAGATCTGAAAAATACTTACAAAATGTTTTGGTGGTACATTAACAAACATTGTTTTTCCTGAAGAATTTCTTTACTGTCTTTTTAAAAAATATAATTGTCATATTACCATTGCTGTAACTATCTGATAGTATTATAATTATCCTTTCTGGAAGGAAATGCTTTGTGCACCCACTTTAAATTGTTTGATGTGAACGTTCATGCTATCTCTTATTGAGCAATTGCTATTTCCATCCTCTTCCTCAAGTGAATCAAGGTAAGTCCAACCAATTAACGATAAAAGTTAGAGAAACAAGGCAATGATGATGTTGCATTGACAACAGAACACATTAGCAAGCAAGCAATTATGAAAGAAACAGTGAAAAGAGAAGTAGCAGTGGGATATTTTTTTATAGGTACTGTTTAGTCATGATATTTTCATTTCTTTATTCTTTGTAGGAAACACTGGTTACCATCAAATGAAGGCAGTTTATGCTCACACACAGAGTAAGTTTGTTTAATGTTGAGAATATGCATAAATTGCAACTAGATTCTGACATTATTAAAATTAAAAGTAAATATCTAATGTAAACGTCATTTGATAGCATAGTGATTATTCTGATGGAAAAGTACTATCAGTCAAACCGGGACAGTTCAAAAGTGCTTAGGATCTTCTTCTGAAGCTTGTTTTCAGAAGTGATGATCCTTCTCAATGTAAGACTAGAACTAAGGACATAATGTGGAAGAAAGATGAATTCCACCAGAAAACCACTCTTCAGAAATTATTAGAAGATCCAGGTTGATAATTCCCTCTTTGTCTCTTCACCCAGCCTACAGATATATCTTCCTTCTCTCAAAATGCTCCTACCTGTTCATCTAGACCCCATAATTTTCTTGCCATAAAAAAGGAACACCTCTTTCCTCTCATTTATTTTATCAGCATTTCTTCCTCAGCTAGGCAAGATAACAATTGACATCATGCCACGTTCATAAATTTAATCTCAAGAAATTGTCTCAAAAGGCTAACCTAGATGCCAGGGCCAGTCCGTAGCTGCCCACAAAATGAGAAGTGAGCAATGCTTACCTCCATTCCAGGAGATCAGAAAGTAGGAAACTATGGCAATGAAAATAGCTGTAGAGACTGCAACAAAGCTCACTGTGAAGACAAATGCAACAGGAGGTGCAAAACTATTGGAAAAAAATGACAATCCTTCAGGGAATATTGAATCAAAGTCACATGAAAAGGAAGAAGAACTCCAGATATGAAGAGATCCAGTGCCGGGCAACTGCACTTCCCATGTGGGAAAGGGCCTCATGTGGCCCAAGCAAGAAGTCCACACTTGGATCACTTTAGTTTTGGGCTGGAGATATAGGACATGAACATGCTTTCCATACCATGCTGAAGGGAGCTGGTAGGGAATGCGGGTGATTTCCAGGGGCAGAATGCATCCCTTGCTCCCAGGCTGCATATAGATTCTTTCCTACTACCCCTACCTTTCTCTTCAAGACAAAATGACTATTTTATTTGGGTTCCTCCAAGTTTTAGGCTGTGTTTAGTCAAGATAACCCTAGGCAGGATAAACATTTATTGGCTTGTGCTTTTCTGATGTTTGCCTTCTTGCTTCTCTTTTGACTCATTTTCTCAGCATCCATCCTTCAAAAGAAGTAAATCACTCCTTCCACCATACAAGATACATCCCACCAAACGCTTGCAGAGATAGGAAGTTGCTTCTCTCGTTGTCCATCCTGTGAATGCTATTTCAACCCAGACCTGGCACATTTCATCTCCTCAAAACCTTTGTTTCTGCATCTGACTCTTCACTGCCACTAATGCTTTTGCTGTACTACATAAATACAATAATTTAATGAGTGTGAGTAAAGAGGGCATCTGGCACAATTATGAAGGTTCTACTTAGGCAACGGTCTTCGTGCTTTTTTTGCAGAAACTAGTTGCTCATAAACATACAACATTTCTTGACGTTCTGTATGTCTGACATTATAGGTCTATTCTTCCTGAACCTGAGAACAATGCCACGTGACTTCTTCTTGCTTTCAGACTACAAATTATTCTGTCTTTTCCCATCTAAATCCTTAGTTTGATCAGCATATCCAGTTTAGATCAGTGCAAGCCATGATCAAAAGTAAAACACTCCTTACTTAAGAACATTTGCCCTACTAAATACATCTTATCTAATACTGAAGGCAATTTAAAGTAACATTCCATGCCATTAAAGGATTATTGACAGTGTCAGTCTAAACCACTCTTGCATTTGTGGCCTGCTTATCAGGATTAGGATATTTGATAAAGACAATGAAACTAGATCCACGTGAATGAAACCATTTGTGTGTCCTAAACTGCAGAATATCGGAACAGAGGCTGGTCTTCATTTTAAACTAGCCAAGGAAAATACAACAATGTAGTTCAATCTACACCTTTTACAAAACAATTAGAAGAGCTTGATGTCCATAAAGTTGAGATGAACCTAATGTTTTTCTTTTAAGTCTTCACATCTTCTACATTTAGTAGTTTAGCTAATTAGACATCTGACATTTTATAAGGTCTGGAAACATGATGAACTGTTACAGATTTCTGTTTCAAATAAATATATACAATAGACATGTATTTCTATAGAATGAATCATAGAATCATAGAATGGCTTGGGTTGGAAGGGACCTCAGAGATCATCTAGTTCCAGCCCCCCTGCCATGGGCAGGGCTGCCAGCCACTAGCTCACTAGATCAAACTGCCCAGGAACCCATCCAGCCTGGCCTGGAACACAGCCAGGGATGGGGCAGCCACAGCTTCTCTGGGCAGCCTGTGCCAGCGCCTCACCACTCTCTCAGTGAAGAATTTCTTCCTGATGTCCAACCTAAGCCTCCCCTCTTCCAGTTTTAGCCCATTCCCCCTTGTCCTGCCATTATCCACCCGTTCAAAAAGTCGGTCCCCCTCCTGCCTGTAATCTCCTTTCAAGTATTGGAAGGCTGCAGTGAGGTCTCCCCGGAGCCTTCTCTCTTCCAAGCTAAACAATCCCAACTCCCGCAACCTTTCCTCACAGGAGAGGTGCTCCAGCCCTCTGATCATTTGGGTGGCCCTCCTCTGGACCCACTCCAACAGCTCCACATCCCCTCTGTACTGGGGGCCCCAGGCCTGGACACAGTACTCCAGGTGAGGCCTTCCAAGGGCAGAGTAGAGGGGGACGATCACCTCCCTCTCCCTGCTGGCCACCCCTCTCTTGATGCAGCCCAGGATGCCATTGGCCTTCCTGGCTGCGAGAGCGCACTGCCGGCTCATGGCCAGCTTTTCGTCGATCACAACGCCCAAGTCCTTCTCCTCAGGGCTGCTCTCAAGGAGTTCTTCTCCCAGTCTGTACACACACCTGGGATTGCCCCGACCCAAGTGCAACACCTTGCACTTGGCCTTGTTGAACCTCATCAGGTTCTCGTGGGCCCACTTTTCCAGCCTGTCCAGGTCCCTCTGGATGGCATCCCTTCCTTCAGGGGTATCAACTGCACCACTCAGCTTGGTGTCATCAGCAAACTTGCTGAGGGTGCACTCGATCCCACAGTCTAAGTCGTCAATAAAGATGTTGAAGAGCACCGGTCCCAAGACGGACCCCTGGGGGACACCGCTCGTGACCGGCCTCCACCTGGACGTAGAGCCATTGACTACAACCCTTTGGCTGCGACCCTCCAGCCAGTTCTTTATCCAGCGAACAGTCCACCCATCAAATCCACATCTCTCCAGTTTAGAGATAAGGATATGGTGCGGGACCATGTCAAAGGCCTTGCACAAGTCCAGGTAGACGACATCCGTCGCCCTCCCTTGGTCCACCGATGCCGTCACTCCATCATAGAAGGCCACCAGATTGGTCAGGCACGACCTGCCCTTGGTGAAGCCGTGCTGGCTGTCTCGGATCACCTCCTCATCTCGCATGTGCCTTAGCATCTCCTCCAGGAGGATCCGCTCCATGATCTTCCCAGGCACAGACGTGAGGCTCACCGGCCTGTAGTTCCCCAGTCTTCCTTTCTCCCTTTCTTAAAAACGGGTGTGATGTTTCCCTTTTTCCAGTCACCGGGGGCCTCGCCTGACAGCCACGACTTTTCAAATATAATGGAGAGCGGCTTGGCAACCACATCAGCCAACACCTTCAAGACCCTGGGATGCATCCTGTCTGGCCCCATAGACTTGTAAACATTCAGTCTCATAAGGTGGTCTTGGACTTGCTCCGCTCTTACACCGGAAAGGATTTTGCTCCCCCCATCCCCACCTGGATTTTCAGGGGCACGAGAGACCTGGGCAGCCTGACCGGCAGTGAAGACCGAGGAAAAGAACTCATAAAGTACCTCAGCCTTCTCCACATCAGAGGAGTCCAGTTCTCCCTTTCCATTCGTCACAGGGGTACACTCTCCTTCACCTGCCTCTTCTGACCTGTGCAGTTAAAGAAACCCTTCTTGTTGTTTTTTACATCCTTCGCCAAGCTTAATTCTACCTGCGCCATGGCCTTCCTGATCCCATCCCTACATACCCTGACAGCACCTCTGTAATCCTCCCAGGCCACCCATCCCTGCTTCCACTGCCTATACTTTGCCTTCTTTTCCCTCAGCTTGGCCAGCAGGTCCTTGCTCAGCCAAGCCCCTATAGACAGAAGAGTAAATGATTCACCACAAATAAAATGCATTCACTTTCAGGAACAGGTGTCAAATGGAAGTCCAATTGGCATATCCATTGTATATCCACCAGAGGTTGGATAGCTTTTCAATCAGTACTATGCCATAGTCCCGACAGATAAGGATTTTGGCTTGATGTCAGCTCTTCTCTGACTGCCAGCTCCATGGCAGATTTTGCTAGGAATGACTTTCATCTCAACTGACAACAAAAATATAGTGAACAATGTTGTTACACTGCTGAGATGAGAGTAAAGAGGATATGTGTGAACTGCCAGTCAGAAACAGCAGAATATGAATACACATTATTTAACATTACTTACAAATATAACACTTAGAAAAGACTGGAGTGATAACTTCATCATTAGAAGGGAGAAGGTAAGCTTCACAAAGAAATGTGATCTTTTTAAAGAGAAATAACATCAGTGAACAGTACAGAAGCCTGAGTCCCCCTAATGAAAAAGCACTGATTTCTGTCCTTGAAACCAGTAACAAAATTACGCTATGGCATACATGCTTGTCAGACCTAGTAAGTTCTCCTCTTGACAAATGAAACTTCTAGATGTGTATCTATACTCTTCCAAAATGGTTTGGTAGCACAGTGAGTGACTTAATGCATCTAAAGACTTCTGAATTCCAAATTTTCTTCAGTATGTTTCCTGAAGCATGAATTTAAAAAAAAAAAAAAAAAAGAAAGAAAAGAAAATTATATCATACTGAGAGTAAAGATAGCAAAATCAGTTTTAAATCAGTTTTTCAAAATTTAGAAGACAATTTAGTTCCCTGATGACCCAAGTGATATGTAATATGCAAGTAATATACAGTGATATGACTTTGGAGTGAACATAGACTAAAGAAATGCATTCTGGAAAACATTCTTCATTTTTATACCCACAGTCTAAAAGACTATTGAAAGTCAAAAAAGGATTAAGAACAGACATACAAGAACACTTCCAGTTCTAGCAATTGTGTCAGAGATCCAAGAAGTTATTTGGCTTTAATAAGATGCAGGGGCCTAATGGTCACAACAAACAATATACAAAAACATTTCTGTCTGTAATTAATAGATCTAAATGGCGAATTACTGTTGAAGAGATGACAACTTAGAATATACAGAGGCAAAGAAGAGCCCAAAAGTTCCTCAAAGATGCACAAATAAAACTTTATTTTTTCCCTGACTTCATTTATTTTGTATCTTTTTTATTGAAATGTCTTTCAAAAAATAAGCCTGGCAATTTCCAGGAACCATGGAAAATTTTAGCCTACATGGTTCAAATTTGTAAAAGGTAACAACAAAAGTGGTCACTATGATGCTAGAGATCTAGAATATAATTAAATGTCAGTAACCTATATACACATTAGCATGTGATTTTTCTCACAAGAAAAAATTTATGATTTCTCATACACAAATGCATCACTTGGAATCCCAAAACTAAACCAAGCCACTATGATCTATTACTGGAAACCATTATGTACCTTTAGCCTTCTTTTCTTCTATTAGCAACCACATTCCAAATCTACAAATTCCCTTGACTGCTCTTCACTTCTAATAACATTTTCTTCAAAATCCTTCTGGCTCTTGTCACTAAACTTCCAGCTACCATCATGTATAAATTTCAATCATTATTCTTTCATTTTTTACAGTTTGTGTGCATGCTACTGTTCATAACTTACTCTTTACATCTTTAGGATGTCAAAGAATCTGACTGAGCCTTGTCTTCTGTCAATGTCTTGACTTAAATCATATTGCCTGCTGATCTAAACATTACTTCACCTTCAATTAACACTATTTAGAATAATAGAATCATAGAATCATAAAGGCTGGAAAAGACCTCTAAAATTATCTAGTCCAACTGTCAACCCAACACCACCATGCCCACTAAATCATGTTCCGAAGTGCCACATCTACATATTTCCTGAACACCTTCAGGGAAGGAGACTCCACCACCTCCCTGGGCAGCCTGTTCCAATGCCTGACCACTCCCTCAGGGAAGAAGTTTTTCCTAACATCCAACCTGAACCTCCCCTGGTGCAGCTTAAAGATGTTACCTCTCGTCTCATCACTAGTTACCTGGGAGATGAGGCCAACCCCCACCTCACTACAGCCTCCTTTCAGGTAGTTGTGGAGAGCAGTAAGGTCTCCCCTGAGCCTCCTCTTCTCCAGACTGAACAGCCCCGGTTCCCTCAGCCAGTCCTCATTAGACTTGTGCTCCAGGCTCTTCACCAGCTTTGTTGCCCTTCTTTGGGCACACTCCAGGGCTTCAATGTTATTATTGCAGGGAGGTGCCACCTCACCAGTGCCAAGTACGGCGGGATGACTACCTCCCTAATCCTGCTGGTCACACTATTCCTAGTGTAAGCCAGGATGCCATTGGGCTTCTTGACCACCTGGGCACACTGCTGGCTCATATTCAGCTGGCTGTCAACTAGCACCCCCAGGTCATTTTCCTCTGCACAGCTTTCCAGCCACTTTGCCCCAAGCCTGTAGCATTGCATGGAGTTATTGTGACCAAAGTGCGGGACCCGACACTTGGTCTCGTTGAACCTCATGCTCAGCCCATCTATCTAGCCTATCCAAATCGCTCTGCAGAGCCTTCTTTCCCTCAACCGTATCTTCACTTCCTCCCAACTTGGTGTCGTCTGCAAATTTACTGAGGGTGCACTCCATGCCTTCATCCAGATCATCAGTAAAGATACTAAAGAGGACTGGCCCTAGTACTGACCCTTGGGGAACACTGTTCATAACAGATTGCCAGTTGGATTCAATTCCGTTCATCACCACTCTCTGGGCCCGGCCATCCAGCCAGTTTTTTATCCATCGCAGAGTCCACCTGTCCAACCCACGGGCTGCCAACTTCTCCAGGAGAATGCTGTGGGAGACAGTGCCAAAGGCTTTACTGAAGTCTAGGTGGACTACATCCACAGCTTTTCCCTCATCCACCAGGCGGGTCACCTGGTCATAGAAGGAGATGAGATTGGTCAAGATTATGTTCTGAAAAGTACTACTGCTGAATCTTCTTATGTCTCTTCACTCTATGTATTTTCATCTGCCACACGCAGAAGGTGTACCCATTAACTCATAGCAGTTAGAGCCTTTACATCCTCTCATACTAATTTTCCAGGATTCCAGCTTTCATCATTAGTTTTAAACCATTTTATTTTCCTCACCTTTTTTCCTTTGTTTGACTTGAAGCACTGGCTGTATTCATGTTAAAAGTACTGTTCTCTTGACATGGTTTTCACAGTACTCCGTTTTATCACTTTATCTCAACTTTTGCCACTCAGTCCATATTTTGTTCAATATTTTCTGACATTCTTTCAATGTTATTATTATATCACCTCTTTTCGTCCCTCTCTGTTCTTTTTCTTCATTAACATGGTTTAAATATTCATAATTAAATATTCTTCTTTAATCTTCACATTCTACTGTCCTTCATTCACCTGCTCATTTCTTGGTTTGCAAGGTCTGCTCTACAACCGCCAGCTGTGGATCATTCTTGCACTGTTTTCCTCTGATGCTGTTCTTACCATTAGGAGTGAATGTCTCTAAGAAATATCTAAATTCATTTTCTTTTTAGTTCTGGTATTTTCCTAGCGAACAGGTCTATTCCTAGGCTAAACAGATCTACTTTTCTTCCTAGTGGGGTACACGTGGAATATAGAGGAGCTCATCAATTTATTTTAGTGACTGACAAGAAGCAAGACCGATCCCATCCTGTCCATTTGCTGATCTTTCCTGAGTTAGTTCTTATGCATTTTCTTGTTTTTCTTCACTTCTTACTCTCCTATGGCTCCTTCCTTTGTAATATATGGATAGCTTATTGTCATCCATCCTACTAAAAAATGCATTTCAACTGCTTGTCTACCTAGCACATCCGTCTTGCATCTCTGAGCTAAATGAACTTTTATACTACACTAAGATTAAAATTCATTTCCATTCTGGATCCTCTCAATTGAGTTCCTGTCCACTGCAATAAATCAAAACCACTCTTATCCAAGTGCCTTTCTAGCCAGGCCTTAGAACTAGTATTTACTGTCCTGCTTGTTGTCTGAGGAACTCATCAACCCCAATCTTTTTAGAAAGTCTCTTTCCTCTTATTAAGATCCTTCACATTTTTTTGGTCTCTGCTATTGTTCTGTCAGTGTGTATTTCCTCAAAATATTTCTTAAATATTGTACTCACACAAAAAATTCAATAATCTGACCTGTGAATGAAGTAACAAATTTAATTAATTATTCCTTTTTGCTGCTTTTTTTGTAACACATTTGTAAGCTCTCCGTTTTACAAATATAGTATCCAGCACAATTAAACCCATGAGTTATATCTCCAAATCACAGTAATGTTATTAATATCAAAATTCTCTTTCAATTTTTTGGAAGAAAGTGTCTTTCTGGAATTCTCCATGTTTTTCTGAAATGATTACACCACAGTACAGACATACAAAAAAAATTTTTGTTCTTTTTTTTAAAGTTAACTCTAGGAATCAGGTAGTTTGCTGGTGAAGATCTGAGTTTCAGAAAGATGGAAATGAGCCAGGTGAATTGTCATATGCCAATAAGTTGAATAAGAAACAAATAATTGTTTTACTCTTTGACTTTCTCTACATTAATGTTTAAATTCAGGGTCCATCAGAACTAAAGTGGTCTGAGCAAAGCACATGATCAGATGCTGAGTAGAGATGTGAAGAGACTAAAAATAGTAATAATAATTATTACTACTTTTGTTCTTAAAATGAAACATACGACTTGATTATGTAATATCCTTGTAGACTTTTACTAAGTCATGATTTTTA
>VXAV01001878.1:116556-137109 GCA_013399715.1 Alectura lathami
GGGGGGGGATGTCAAATCACAACTCTTCCAAAGTTTAAATCATGAATTTGAGTATGTGATTTCAATCCAGGATGTGACCCACTGACATGGCATAAGCCTGCATTTTGACTTTAAGCTTATTTCCAGTCATCATATGTAACAAACTCAGAGAGAATATCAGTTGAATTTTGATAAGTCCATCTTGCTCTTCTAAAAGACTCACTGTGAAACTGAACTATTTCTTATATTAATATAAATAAACCAATCACATTTTAAGAAGTACATAGGTTTAATATATTTTTAAGTATTTGGTACATTCTCTGTAAATGCTTATGAATAGAGGATTTATTTTAAATAAAATATTCGTAAGTAATACTTTTTACACTAGGAGAAGTCATGTCTTGAAAGAACTACTCTCCTGTACTTCAGTATTTTTTTCCTGTATGCAGAATCTATAAGGTCTTCACAGTACCTTATTCTCACGAGATTTCACTGCTTCTACTTCTCAGCAATGTAGTAAATGTGAAAGTTGACCCCACAGGTCTTAAATAGGTGCCCTTTGCTTTTATGCTGGTCATGAAAATCACAATTGCTGTAATAATTTGCTCCTAGCAGTAGTCTAGCAGCTGTCTAAATTTACAAGGTCAGTTCTAGCACAACCTAAGCCAAACTTTTTAGAGACCTCAGGGTCAGGTTTCAAATAACTGCACATTCCTTCTTTAACCAAAAGCAATCCCTGAGACTCAGCACACTTTAAAGATGAATGTTCATCTCTTCTCACATTTGAAACTTCAAAGGCCCAATTACTACTGGGCTGACATGGGCTGTTTCATGATACTTCCTGTGCAAAGTGCTACCTCTCTGCACTCTGTGTGTCTGATGCTTCTGTTATCGCTGGCCAGTTTCTCTTTGGCAACACAAAATTCAACGCCAGGTTTCATCTCACTTCTTCTTTGCATTAGTTAAAAGCAATTACAGTGAGCATCCATATTTGAACTTTGATTTCTGTTTCCAGGATTGTTTATATTCTTTACAATGACTGCATTAATCATCAGCTATTGGGTTATCTCACACTTAAAACTATTGGAAACACCTGGCTGGAAGATGAAAACAAAAGTAACACCACCAAAAATATCAGGATTAAGTTCAAGATAATATCACTATAATACTGTTGGTACATGATTTGATTTCAGGGAAAAACATGGACAAAACTAATCAGTTGACTAAAACATAATGTTCACCTTGGCAACAGCAAAGGTCTTCAACTTTTATACATGTATAAAAATATTTTTTATTATTATCTAGGGGTGGGATATTAGTTGTTATTTCCATTCCCACTCAGTGATTTAAACACTTTTTAACACTTAACACTGTAAAATCTCAGGTGTAAACATTTGCATCAGACAGAGAAGCAAATCACATATATTTTGTTTATAAAATTCCTTCCCCAAGTATGTAGTTTGGATAACATATGTTTATCCTTCTACTGTCTAATCACATCTGTAGTATTCTTCATTTAGTATAAATATTTCATTTTTAAAATAATCCTGTATGATACCTTTATCATACATAAGAGGTCTAGTTTAATTCACAAAACTCTTAGTTAGCAGCTGACCAAAAAAAAAAAATAATCTCGATGTGGTCAGTTCTTGAAAAGAATCATGGATTCATTGAACAAGGGAGAAAGAACGGGATGGTATAAGGTGAAAAAGATAAGATTTCTTACATAAAACATGTATATATATACAATTTCAGTACAATCCTGTTTCATAGGATAAGCATCATAATATAGATTGTACTGCAATGTTCACTTAAGAAATAATATTAACCGACTCTTCTGAACCATTTTAAGAGATGTGAAGACTTCTAGTGTATTTAAGAAGCTTAAATTAAATTCAACTGCAAAAAATTTGAAAGTTTGGTTATATCTTGTATTATCTTCAAATTGTTTGTCCTTTACAATAAAAAAAAATTAGTGAAATAATTCCCAGTAACTTAATACCCTTAAATGGTTTATACTAAAATGGTTTGCTCTCTTTTCAGGGATTTACCTTAATGATATCATTCCAAAGGAGTCTGGTTTAGATCAAACTGGGTTAAAGATCATGACTGTCAAAAGATGATGTCATTTAGATTCCATTACTAATAAAACCTGGGGTCATTTTGAGTACAGAAACAGATTGATATTCATGCTTTCTTTACCTCTAATACCTTTAGACATACATTAAGAAGTCATGCATTAGAAAGGTAAAATTTAGTCCATTCCAGCATAGTTCAAGAGCATAGTATATCAACATCACATTTACAATTATTTAGCACTCTGTTACTTGCAAAACATAGTCAATGAAACGTCCAAAATTGCTGTTAAAACATACAAATGAAATCACCTTGTCTAGTAGATCCCAATCACCACGTTTTACAAAATTAAAGATAGAGATGCAAAATCACATATTTGTTCTATGAATCTGATCAGATGTAAATATAAATACATTCAGTATAGCCAGTACTCAGTACAAATCACTATGAAACTCAAAGTTAGAGTAAGCTAAGATAAGGCTGCAAGGTTAAAAACACACTTACAGTAGCTCAATAGTGATTCTTACCTTGTCTTATCTATTTACTATTTTGCTTCTCCCTAAGCTGGGCCTGGCATTTTATGATGCCAGCTATGATACAGTTCACTCTGCAGGTTTAGGATCCTGTTAATCAATTCCTGTTTGCGTGAGTTAATTATTATTTTTAATTAAAATCAATTTATTCCTAAAAGTTCAAATAAAGGTTCAAAGCAAAGACATTCCTTGGCCAAAATTTCACTTTCTTTTCTGCATAGTGATAATATTAATAGGAACCACTAGATGGTAGTATCATAGACACTGCAACGACTTCTGCTCCTTGGATGTTCAAAGGTTGCTTCCTACAAGATACGCTGTTAGCTGTGACACAGCTCTGTCAAATGCTACGGTCCTTTTCTGTGTTCATCAGTATTTGTCATTCATAGATACAGCTTCTGCAAACTTACCTTAAATGCTACCTATTACAAATCCATTTAATTCAGAAGTATATTATAATGTGTTCCTCTACAGCCTGTCCTCAGCTATACAAATAGTGCTGACCATGTTACTCTTCAGTTTCCCATTTTACTAATTTTTACATGCAAGTCTGCTGTGTCTGCCTTATTTTCAATGTTTCTTGCAAGTTCACCCCTGCTGTGTGTCCTGTACAATGTAAACTAATTAAAAACAAGAAAAATACATATATATGCATTTGTCAAAAGAGACACATAATATGCAGAAATCTTATGCTGAAACAAATGTATTCCTTATTCTCCTTTTATTTTTTGTCATCTTTCTGGTATATCTCAAAAAAAAAAAAAAAAAGTTTTTTGTTTCTGAGATTTCAAGATGCTTTTGGTAACTGAACAAGATATCATAAAAAATAAAAGAAAAAATTTCACTATGGAATGTTTTTCTTCTATAAGAAGGGTTGTATACCTATATTTAAATTGACATTTTATAAAATACATTCCCAGTAATATCTTTAACTTGTGTTGAAATTAATGTGCCATATGGAGAACTGGACAAAGTTCAACCTAAAGTGGACAAACCAGCCATTAGAAAAAATAAACACTACTAGATACTTCACGGGTTGAGTCAGTTATACAGCATGTTGTAACATGTGAATTACCTGCTGAATCAGATATTTAATCTACTAAATCAAAGTTAACACCTACTGAGTCAAGCATAGCACCTAGTAAAAAACTATTAGTACAGATTTATATGTGTTCAAGAGAATTACAGTAAACATATTGCCCAAGAAATACAATGTGGATTACGTTAGCTACGTTATTTATTGCATTATGTTTACATGGTAACATATGTTCTGCTGTGAGGGAATTTCCCATACAAACAGCAAGAAATAAGTTTTTCCTTTGGTGAGCCAATTTTCCTCATTAAATGGCAGAGATTATCACCAAGGAATTCATAGATTTTCACTATCGCAGCAGATCTTCTATGAATCATAGAGTGAGGGACAATGAGAAAACATCTGTGCAAATTTGCTTTGCTCCTTGGTTCTTTTATTGTTCTTTCCCTCATATATCATGCTGCTACACATGTAACTGCAGTGAAAAGTATGTGGGAAGAAGAAAAGGAGATCTTGTCCAACATAACTCATGAGAATTTCAGTTTGTAAATCCACTGTTTCAGCAGCAGATGGTTCTGCACACCATGTCTTTTCTCAGGACTTTCAATTCTACTCTTTGTACAAGCTTGTACATAAGATGGCTTTTAATATTTTCCTAAGCAGATCTTGGAATGAGACATGCTACATCCATGTTTCTTTTCCCCTCAACACAGATTTATTTGGTGACTATTTCTGTCTTGTCAGTATTTTGATTGACACGCCTTCATTTAGAAATCAGTGAATGTTGCTGTTGATATTCTGAAGAGTATCTTCAGAATATTAAGGAGCAAATGGATCAAAATAAGCATAATTAGATGCTTATTTTCTTTCTTCAACATACTTCTACAAGTCGTGGCTTCTGATCAAGATTTAGCATTCATTTTCTTCAATTGTTTTTTATAGAAATTTTAATAAAGAAACTTCCTTACTCTTTAGAGATCTGTGCAGGGCAGGTACAAACACCAACAATCATTTAATAGTGAAACAAGCCTTTCCAAATGAAAATGTATACCTTAACATGTGAAGATACTGTAGTACTGAAAGTGAGTCAAAATACAAAAATGACAAGCTGTTAAAATTGATTTTGAATATGTAGAGCTGTAATCCATCTCAGTTTCCCTGTAGGGAATCCGCTGTACTGTTTCGGTTAATAGCTGTTTTTCAAATAACAGATATGCAGAAGTAACAAATAAATGATATTCATGTAATTTAGGGGAGGTTAGTGTGCTTTTATGTTATAGTTCTTTTGCTCATCTGTTTTATCATGGAAGTCTTCTGAATTTTGGATTATAATCAAAAAGCAACATAGTTTCTGTAAAATGTTTAGTTGATTTAATGACCTAAGACATTCAACTGTTTGAGCTGGTTATCAATAACTTGAACTGGAAATAAAGCACTTACTGCTACGGAAAGGTTGTGTGTTGTCCAGCAACCACGTTATGTTTCCAGAGAATAAATTTTCATATGGCACGTAACTGTGAAACAGGTTTTACTCATTAATACATGACTTGTTAGTGACCTAAAAGAAAATTGATAGTTATTTGTATTGTACCATGCTTGAGATAGTACAAAACTGCTGCATATGTCCTTTATCTATGGATTTGTCACACAGTATTTTCTGTTCATACACAAATGGTAAAAAAAGTATTTATTCTACTTAAAGCAAACAACTACTTCCATTATGAACCTACTTCAGCTCTTTTGGTTTCTTGGAATAGGCACACACTAAACACAAATTGACATATATGGTACATCTTTCATAAACTGAAATATATTACTTATGGTGGCTGGACATTTCTAAAAACCACAAGATAATTACAAAGGAAGAGTACTCATTATCACTTTTACACAAAACAGCAAACTGACCTAATAATGTATGACTCCGTGGCTGCTAAAAAATTGTTACTTTTTGAAGTTTTAAATGGGTAGTGCCATATCATACCATGAAAGAAAACATTGTTTATTTAATATTAAAATAATAATAATATCAACAATATTATATTAATAATTATTAGAATTAGCGGTAATCATTACCAAGAAAAACACTTTAAAAATTCTTACTTAAGATTTTGACATATATATACACACATGGCATCACAAGGGAATTTAAAACAAAAGAACTAGATAGGCAAAACCTATGAATTTATAAAGTAAGAAGGTTGCATATGTTACATGGTTTGATATGGGGATGGTTTGACACTATGTCTTCCAAAAGGAAACTGCTGGTTGGGTGGCACTCATTCTAGAACCAGTTACTCCTTCATTCTCCCTTTGTAGCTGATAAAGCAGCTCTCCAGCTCACCCATTAACACCTCACTTCCTTTCTCTGTAATCTTACCAGCTCAGTCACCTTCGTATCCTAGCTGGACTAACTGAAGTAAATGGTGACTTCAACACACAGAGTGCTGTAATCATAGAATCATAGAATAATCACTATGCTCTCTTCTCCTTGTTCAAGTTTCTGACTGCACCATGCTCTCCTCTGTTGCTGAAAAAACGTGTAGTTGCTTTTATGAGGTTGCTGACAGAGGCCAAGTGCAAGGTTTTGCCCTTGGTTTGGGGCAGTCTGTGACATGAGAACAGACTGGGAGAGGAACTCATTGAGAGCAGTCCCGCAGAGAAAGACTTGGGTGTTCTGATGGATGAAAAGCTGGGCATGAGCCGGCAGTGTGCTCTTGCAGCCAGGAAGGCCAATGGTATCCTGGGCTGCATCAAAAGAGGGGTGGCCTGGGGCTCTCAGCACAATAGAGACTTGTAGCTGCTGGTGGAGGTCCAGAGGAGGCTATGAAGATGATGAGAGGGCTGGAATACCTCTCCTATAAAGAAAGGATGAGGGAACTGAGTTTGTTCAGCCTGGAGAAAATAAGGCTCCAAGGACACCTCATTGGGGCCTTCCAGTACCTAACAGTAGTTTATAAACAGGAGAGAGATCAACTTTTTACATGATCAGACAGTGATAGGACAAGGGAGATTCAGATTAGATATTAGGAGGAAATTTTTTACTCAGAGAGTGGTGAGGCACTGGCACAGGCTGCCCAGAGAAGCTGTGGATGCCCCGTCCCTGGACATGCTCAAGGCCAGGCTGGATGGGGCCCTGAGCAGCCTGACTCAGTGGATGGCAACCAGCCCATGGCAGGGGGTTGGAACTGGATAGGCTCTAAAGTCTTTTTCAACCCAAGTCATTCTACGAGTCTATGATAGTGCCATGCCAGCTTCCCAGGTGAGCCCCATACTTCATGTACTCTGTCCCTGGGCTCTTTCCAAATCATTCAGAAATAATGTGTAAGTTCAGATGTTGTAACCATAAAAATCTCTGAACCATCATTAATATGAAAAGTCACTACCTCTTTCCAACGATTTGATCTCTGCCTTTCTTCTTTTAAATGCCCTGCATTTTCTCCAGTTTAGTACATTTATTTTTTGGTATCAGTGTCCCGAGTACACCCCTTCAAGGTCTGGTTGCTGGGGCTCAGGTCCAGACCAGCCCCAGTGCAGTGGCAGGCAGCCCCATTCCTGCTGAGGATGGGCAGAGATACCTGGGTAGCACCCTGTCATCTGGTTAGGAAACAATCTTAAATAAATTCAATGAGTTTTTAAAAGTTCCAGTTCCCATTTAGCAGAGAATTTAGCTTCTTAATGACAAGGAAAGGCAAATGGTGAAATCGCAAATAGTCTCATGCAAATTGGAGATGGATTTAACACCTGGGAGAAAAGTTATTTGTTTAATAATTAGATGTAATGGTGAACAAGTCAAACTCCAGCTAGTACACTATCAGGATTACTTTATGTTAGCAGTTTCACGTAACAAATTTCTAACAACAGTATTGCATTTTCCCCTGAAAGACGGTATTTCTCTAAAAACCACGAAGCCAGGCAAGCCTGTCTCATAAATTGTATGTAAAGATGAGAGTAAACAGTGGAAATACAGTATTTTTGTGAATCTGAAATCTACTGAAGAACTTTGACCTATAGTAAAGAGGATAGCATGCCAGAATAGACTCATTCCAGCACAATTTTATCTACATGGCCTATATTTACTACAGTTGTCATCACTGGACTATGCAAGGAACTTCTTTAAAGAAAAAATAGGATCTTCATGTGCAAACAAGAGTAAACTTATTTTCTCAGTTACATAACACTTGAAAAAAGTCTCCCATAAATAATATCTTCATTTGTAATATGAGAAACCAGTGCACGTTTTTAAGAGAGAGTTTTGTTTACAGCATTTTTACAGCACTGTAGAACTGAAGAATTTTTGTTGTGAATCAAAAGCCAGCTGTTATTAGGGTTAAAATTTGAGAAACAAATACACAAAATAGAGAAACTTTTTATCCTCTAGGGCACTGATAAAAAATCTTTCTGGACAAAATTTGAGAAGAGTCACCTGGAATTTTTCAAATGGTGTTCCTACACTAAGCAAACTCTTAGTTAAAAACTATGACTACATTCTGAGATGGTTCAAGATAAAAAGTAATGCACCAGCTCTTCACTCACAGTTCCTCAAATATCTGCTCTTCACTTCACTCACAGCTCCTCAACTGCTTTTCACACACAAACTAAGAATATAGGCCTGTGATTTCCATTATGCTGTTTGCACCTTCTCCCAAATCTTATTCCCACCATTTTCCTTACAGAATTGTATGTGCATGTTGGATATGATACAGGGAATTAAGGTAATGTACAATCTGAAGTCCACCTCAGGTTCATTTCTGTTTTATTTTCTTTGCTTTCTCCGTTCAGAAGTATCTTCTGTAATAATTGCATTAACATCTTTCCATTTATTTTGAGAAGGATGGGGGCAAAGGAAGACACCCAGTGGATCAGAGCTAGGCTGCATAAGTAAATAATCAATGAGCTCTGTAATATCACTAGTGACACACAGATTAACCAAAATGGAGGAGCTGAATGGTGATGAAACTGTATGCCTGATGCACTCTCAAAGCACATTCCATTCACCGAGATCAAAGTTATAAACAATCAGAACATTTAGGAAAAAGGCATCCTTACATGCCTCCTTCAAGATTTGAAAGTCAAGGCATCCACAAAGATATCCACCCTTTTCTCTGCAGCTCCTCCTCTGAGGGGGGAAAAAAAAAAAAAAACCAGACTGTGCACACAAAGGAGGCTTTTTCTCTCAGCTTGACAACCCACTGCGTGCAGGAAGATAAAAGCATTTTGGATGCTTGCCAAGAAAGAAACCTTAAAGCAGCTTCATTAGGCAAAAGTAAGATAATCAGAGTAAATATACAATGCTGCCTTTGTTACTTAAGCTGTTTGATTGGCTGTTATGCTATTGGCTGGCCAATTAATACCCAGAGCACAGGGCACTGACAGTTCTGGGCACCTCAGGGTGCACACACGAATGTAAGCATCCAGTGTGTGGCAGGATTTGCAAAAATGGTTATGCATATTTCCTGCTTGTTCAAAGCTGAGAAGATATCTGCCCAAGAGGTCACCCAACATGCTAATTATGATTTGTGTATGTTAATTATGTCAATGCATGAAAAAGTGTGCAGCTCAGAAAAAAAAAAATTAATTTGTAGTAACAACTTGAGTGCTGGCCCTGGCAGTGCAAAGGGGTAGGTAGCAGACATGGCAAGCAGAGCAAGTCCACTGATGCTAATGGAGACATTTATGAGTTTGCAAATAAAAGACAGGTGCTAAAGAAATTAATTATAGAATTGCCATGAAACAGTGACTGTGGAATCAGAGAACTTGAGAAATGTTATGAAGCAGAACAGCAAAGGAGATGAACAATAAAATGTCCTATGCTAATGTGGGAATGCTATTGGAGCTATCGGACCTTTGAGCTCATCTCCACAGATGAGCTGGAGATCTGTTCCCACCACTTCTGTCATTAAGACTGCAGACCACTTGAACATTATTTCTTCAGAGAGCAACAAAGATAGTGTATATGAAATGTATATTATTTATATTCATTTTTCCCTTTCATTTAACCACAGTCTGCAGTCAACCTCAGCCAACATGTTCCTCTGCATCAAAATCTACCACCCAACACAGAACTCCTCCTGTTGCATTCATATACAGGTGCATGACTGTAATGGTGCCAATCTTTGTCCCTTGCTTTGCCAAGACTGAAGGAAAGCTTCCAAATCTGAAGCCATTTTAGTATGTTTTAAATCAAGTGGATTAAAATACTTAAGCTTCTTAAGGATGAGGGGAGAAGTTTCATCTTTACTGATCCAATGGCAAGCAGGAAATGTAGGAAGGAAATTCTGAAAGCTAATTACAGGCTGCTACATAGGAGACTAAAGTCTCTGCCTTGCATGGTAGCATTTCCTGAAATCCAGCATGGTGGGAGAGGCAGGCAAGTACTCGTAATCTCAACGTAAGACTGTAAGACTGGAAAGATTTGGCTGAACCTTCATTGTAACAGAGCCAAACTGTCAGCACTGGAAACTAAAAATCATGGAAGTCTCTAAACTGGAAGTTTAACAGACAATAAATGACGAGCCCTGTGTAAGGCACTTCACTGCCTAAGCAGGACGATAATTGATGGGCTAGTGTTACTCAGCTGCTGACTTCCTGTGAGTGGTGAATTAGGATGTGCTCAGAACTGGCAGTTACATCTGCGGAAGTTATAGGATTGTTAGGCCCATTTCTGTAGCAATGGCCAAATCCTGGCATGATTACATGCTAGTGCCCTGTGCCTCTGTCTCTGCATTTCAGAAGGACGTGAAGGAGATAGAGAGTGTGTATACAGAGAAGAGTGTCATGGTTGAAAACAGAGTTAAGGAAAAATGGAGTATTCCATAGCATATACAGCACGGCACCCTGCTCTCTAGGAAAAGGGGAGGGGGGCGAGGGGGAATACCGCGGTTTGCGGAGCTGTGTTGGGGTGGCACGGGCAGGCGCGACGGGGGGGGGTTCCGGCTCTCTGCAGTGGGGCTGGGCAGTCAGACTGCCGCATGGGTGAGAACTTGCCTTTTTCTGTAAGTTAATTGTTCTACTCCAAATCTTTTACATTCAAATTTACTATTGTAGTAAATTTAGTTATATTATCTCTCGAGTTCTACCTCTTATTTTCCTCTCACTTTCTCTCCTTCCCCTGCTGATACTGGCTGCCAGCAGCACACCGGCAGCTCCAGGCTTGCTCTTCAGAGGGGGAGGGGAAAGCGAGCTACTGTTGTGAGATACGGAGGGTTTAAACCACAACAAAGGGAAAGTAAAATTATCAAGGAGATGTAGTAGCAACCATATAAGGACAGGTGAGCATAATTTTGGGAAGGAAGGCTAAGAAAAGGATATGACTGAGGCCTATGAAATGAAAGGGGCAGATAAGCTGAACACATAGCTGTAGTTCACTAAACTCAGCAACACAAGAACACTGTGGCACTGAGTAAGGTAACACCAAGCTAGTTCAAGATGAATTTAAAATTAAGTATCACTTTTACCAGTGGCTGGCAAATATCTGGAACTTGCTGCTTCATGAGGTTGTAGTAGCTGATAATTTTGGAGGAAAAAGGACTAGACAAAGTCACGAACAATAGGCTGAAATACTTTATTAACATCAATCTTGCAACATTCCTAATAGAGTAGCAGTAGAATGTGGGGGAGTGTGTAAGCAATGGATTGCAAGTTGCCCAGGCTCATGTGCTCTTCTTAATTAACATCTTTTTATCAGTTTCTGACAAAACACTGGGGTAGGTGGAGAGCTCGCCTACCCTAGGGAGGGCATTTCTAACAGCAGAATCTTCGTACAGTCATGTCTGTCTTCACTTTGATGTACTTGCACCATGTTCTACCAAATGTAATTCTTCTGGATACTTACCATAGAGATGGACTAACAGTCCAGTGAAAAAGAATTATAATTCCTCAATATGAGAAGCGATGTCATCAACCACAGCACTAGTAAAACAAGAAGGATCAATTCCATGCGCTTCAAACAAGTGACAGTGTTTATCTAAGGCTTAGTTATAGTAATCAGCTCAGTTGCCCAAGTGCTCTTGCTATAGTCCCAATGGGAAGAGTTGCTGCCTCTAATTGCATGCTGGCTCCAGTTCTCTGGCTAGTACAAGAGAATAAAGCTACCTCTGTGGGTGAAGATTTAAGCAGCATGCAATAGCTGCTCTTTGAGAGACCATAGAGCTCTAAATGCTATCTGAATTTGATTCCAAAAGTCTAACACTTAAGTCAGTTATAGAGTGTTTTCCCAGATAGAACATGCACTTGAAATGAAATTGAAAATGCACTCTAATGCCCCAAAAGGGAGGTGATCCAAGAAGAATGTCTTGTCTTCAGATGGATGCCAAGTAAGAAATTTACTAATTCCAAATTAAACTATTTTATTGTTTAATCATCATCTTTATGTTATCTGTATTTGCAGATGTGGGCTTTGCATAACTTTCCACGACAGCTTTTATGGACTACTATGAGCTATCATCATGCAGACACACTGAAGACTGAATTTCCTCCTACCATTCTTCCTCATCTTCACATTGAGGTCTGCTGAAGGAAGAGAGGATAGAGGTTGGCTGAGAAACTGGAGAGACTTAATATCTTCAAGAGAGAGGTAGAAAAGCTTTCTTCCTTTTTCTTTCCCAGAAATACAACTAAGTAAAATGGCACCGGCACTGACTAAACAGGTAGATGGTCTTAGAGTGGTCTATTTCTTGAGGAGTCAGTTCCCAATCATTGTTAGTTGCTTCCCTCAGAGTTGCTAGACAGGGTAGTTGACAAAATGAAAGAGAGCAAGAAAATGCATCTAAAAAGGTAGGCAAGAGCAGAGGAAAAATATATTCCCAGAAGCATAATACCCACCTCTTATGACATTCACCTTCACTGCAGAAAATCTAATTTTCAGTGTAGTTCAATAGAGCTCTCAAAAGTAACTTTGTTAGGTCCAAATGCACAGATGCTTCTGAAAAGCAACACAATTCTACTAGAATTCCCATTTTTAAATGAAGATATTGCCTTGAGAGGTATATCACAACGATGATGTAAGGAAAATAAAAAATAAGGTCATAATTACAAGGTATAAGATATTCAAGCATGATATTGGGCCATACTGGGGGCATTGTAGTCTTAACAGGGTCAAATGAAAAAGGCCATAAGGTAACCCTCTTAATTAGAAGTTTTCAGTCCCTGTGACTGAATAAATAAAAAGTGGCTAATACTAGGATTATGATAATGATTTCCCCATTCTTCTACAAATAATGATAGTTACAGTGGTTGGGGGCAGAGAAAGATTAATCTGAAAGTCTATAACAGAAGAAAACAAGAATGATAGCAAGAATGAAGTCATAGACAGATTGGATAAAAATCAGGTTAGGATATGACAGAAATGAAACTTCCAGATACTGGCAACATCTCTTTGGGTGAGCTAGTTAACAAGCCCAAAAGAAGAGAGTGCTTGCCTTATTCCTAGAACTGACTAGAGTGCCATTCAAAATTTTACTACCAAAATACTACTCTGTAGTAGGTGGTAGACTGTAATCAACACATGTAGCCACTGGTGGGAGCAGGGATGAGAGGAGGTGGGATTTAATCTGAAACAGGGAAATTATCTGATGTGACAGTATATTGAATAGTGCATTTGAAAAGGTATCATGCTGCAGTTAACTTGAAGGTCGCTTACAGACCACAAAAACAATCCAAAACAAAAGTACAGACAGGGACAGTCAGTAAGACTGTGTGAGTATCCGGAATAAATTCCGTGTGAGGAACAACTGAAAATTTCCATGTTCCAGCTTGGAAAAATTATAATGAAGGATGGATAAGAAGGAAAGTCTGTGAAACTAATAAGTGTCCTCAAGANAAAAAAAAAGAAAGAAATAGATTTCCTTTCAAGAAACAAAAGCATGAAACAAAACAAAAAGGATCTGGTTCTTTGTGCTCAGTATATAGTTACTGTATGGTACTCTTTGTCATGGGATCTTGCAGATGCTAAAGGTCTGCCTTCCCTTCAACTAGTTTAAGGTTTGCAGAAGAAAAAAAAGTATCAGGAGCTTCAAAATACACAAACTATTTGAGCTAGGGCAGTCTCTGAACCACAAATGGTGGAAGGCCAGGAAAGAATTTAGAGGAACTATCACAAAACTGTTCCTTCTTATAATCTTCCATAGACATCTGGTGTTGACCAAGCATGATACTGAGGTAGACAGACCTTTGGTCTAACCCAGTACAGTCATTCTTACATTTTTATGAAGAACAAATCAATAACATGAGCTATAGCAAATTGCAAGGACCAGATGGTACTCACCTAGGAGTTTCAAAGGGACTAAACTATGAAAAAGATGCAGTACAGTAAATGATTCAGTTAAAATACAGAACGTCCTTGGTGGCATGCCTAGAAGCAAATAGTTTAATTTCACTGAAAGGTTCTCAGTCCAAACTGTGAAAATTCAGACTTAGTCAGATTTCCATACTGGAGAAAATGGCACAAATCCTAATTAAAAACAGACTTGCTAAACTCCTGGAGAGTTGCAACATATAGTGGAAGAAGTAATCTGCCTCTTGTAGACATATCTTTGGAGTTTATTCAAATAATTAATAACCGAGTAAAGAATAGTGATTTTCAGAAAGTTTTTCACAATATTCTTCTGTAAAGATTTGTAATGAAATTAATTTATCATGGATTAATAATTAAAAGACTGAAAGCCACAAGTAAAAATCATGGTTGGTATTAACAGGAGGAAAGATTACCAGTAGGGTCCTGGGACCTCAATTTTGTGACATTCATAAGTAATCTAGGAGAAAGCGTAACCATGTGACAGCATTACAGGACAATATCATGATGCTGAGTGACTGGAAGATACAATGGCAGACTGTATCTGTGTCGGTAAATGCAAAATAATGTACATGGGAAAATAAGCTTAACTATTCATATACATTGACAGACTGTAAACTATATGTTGCTATCACCCAGAGTTCCTGCAAATATTTCTCTGAAAAAAAAAAAAAAAAAAAAAGNAAAAAAAAAAAAAAAAAAATCAGGTCAATAAACAGAGTTGCTTAGAAGAGCAAACAATTTTAAGATCTAAAATTAAAGAATGGAAACCAAAACAGAAAACATTTTGATGAAGTTATGCAGAGGAGTCAAAAACTCAAACACAGTTTATATTTCTGGTCCACTCACCTCAGAAGTGTACAGTAGGACTATAAAGCTATAGGGAAGGATATCAAAGTATGGAAAAATCTCAATGAGGAGTAACTAAAAAGATTTGGATTCCTTAATCCACAGAGAGGCAACTAATGGATAATGGATTATAAAATCATGGGTGAAACAAGGAGAATGGGTAAGGAATTTGCTGTTTAGACTAGTGAGGAGTCATCAAATGAGATTGCTGGCATGAGTAAGACAAAATTAGTATGTTTTCTGTATAAAGTTTGATCAAACTATGTAAAATTGCTACCACAAATTCCAAACATGGATGGAAGGTAAAGGTGAAAGGGGGAAGAGAGGGATGGAGATGGTTTATACAAATTAATGGAAGAAAATTTTCTCAAGAGCTATTCCTCATTTTGTTTGAGGATGACATGGCCTTTCAAAGGATCACAGCTATTTGTGCCACCTCTCTTTAAATACTTTACATTTAGACATGATTTGTTTAGTAGCATCTTTCAGTAGGTTTTATCTAATAAATCCATCCTTCCTGTGTTCATGTTTTTACTGCCCTGTACCTTGAATTTCATAATATCTTTTCATTTGCATTTTCAAAAATTCTCTTACCTGATATTTAATTAGAATAATGCAAAGATCACTTTTACGTCTGTAGTTTTGGTTATTTCAGTCTTTTCAATTCATGCAGCTGTATCCAGATGTCAAAGTAAAGCTTTAGGTGCACCAATGTGTTTAGAAACAATTGAAAAGAGTCTGAAAGGCAGCACTGAGATTGATGAGAAGGCTTATGTGGAAAGATTTGATGAGTCGGGGTAGTTTAACCTAACAAAGAAATATAAGATATGCAAAAGATTGCTGCAGGGATGAAAGGAAAAATCTGTTTTCCATGTTCATGTTGGATAGGCCAGGAAACAATGGGTTTCAATTGCAGCAGGGAAGATTTAGGTTACTAACACAATTTTTTTTTCAAGTGATCAAAGTTAGTGAAGCATTAGAACAGATTGTCTACGGTGACTGGACAACTTTTCCTTTGGAGATATTTAAAAATAACTTGGACCAATATATACCTGAGGTGATATTGGCCTAGTTGATTATGCCTTCTGTCAGGAAGGATGGATGATCTCTTCATTAAATTTTCCAGCTTTATTATGATAATAACGGCTATATTGCTAAATTTATCCATTCTCCTGAGAGCTTTGAAGACCAAGAACTAAGACCTGAAATTTGATTTGATAACTGAGGAACAGACAGCGATTAATCAAAGAAATAAAATTGCTTGTTAAAGTACATCTACTGTATTTAAATGTTAAAACATTGGATTTTTTGTTTCTATATATAGGAATTTGTTCCCGTGTGAAGTGTATTACTGTCATGCCCTGACTCACAAGATAAAAAATATATGGCTCACCGTTGGCACACTAGCATCTGACAAGCTGGAATACTGCCTCCTCACTATCCACAGATGAAAGAAAGTGCAGCAGCTGTTACTGTTCAGGTAGCTGGTAGTGATGAAGAGCCCAGGAGGAGCCTGAGGCAGTCTACTACCTTGACAATTGCAGGACAGATGGCCGTAGTTGTGATTTATCTATCTAAATATTTCCCTTTTTCCACCTCTGTACTGCTTGAATCTAGCATAATTCAAGTGGTCTTCACACAGGGACTGATTCAGGTAATAAGACGTTCCTCTTGTAAGAGAAGCAGAATTATATCCATTGTAGGCATTTGTTTAACAGGAACTTGTGTATGAGTCAATCTTAAGTACTTGCAAACTGACTTTTAAAATATCTATTTTTTCAATTATGGTACATTTATTCCTTCTATGAGTAAGATTGTCTGAGTATCACCAATAAAGACAACTTCAAAACAAACACTCCTTTATTGAGGAAAAAGGCTTTCTTTAAATCTTTCTTGTTGCACTCCCAGAAAACAGAAACTTGAGATTGAGCAAGAGCACTCCCCAATAAACTGATGTAAAATATTTCTGGTCAATTATCAAAAAGTGAAAAAACAGTTTATAGTATGAATTGAATAAATTTCATCTTCTCATCAGTAAATTAGAGTTTAAAGCCAAATATTCTAGATTCCAACTTGTATAAATGCAAAAACATTTCAAATATATTTACTTTTATTTGGGAGGGGAGGATTAAATAGGAAAAGGAATCCACTTTTGAGTGTTAAGCTGCATATTAAAAATCTTCTGAATTGACACAATGCATTTGTACACTAGAATAATTCAGATATATATGTTTTAGTGGCTGCCATGGAACAAAATAAAAAAGATTTCTTAATCTCAATTTTGTCTGTGAAGTAGGACAGATTGACTTTCTATATCCTAATGTGTCCAGTTATTTTTCCGTAATTAAATTGACTTTTTTTTCATTTTTCACCTGTTATAGATCACTTAAGACATAGCATTTACTGAAAGAAAACAATAAGAAGGATGTTTAGCTTCCTTGATGTAGGCATGCATTTCAAATGTCTTACTAGCCTTGTCATGCCTTTGATCTTTTGGTTGGACATCTCTTTTGCTTAGAGTGTTCGTCAGGTTAGTATTTTTTTAAAAAGACTCTGGGCAGTTAATGCTACTCTTTCTTTTCTATATTGGAATTTTCAGTAGGAAACATATTGTAACAGATATTCTGTGAAACATATAGACTCACATATTTATATATATGACATAGAAAAAACTTTCAGAGGCCCTAGGAGATCATCCAGACCAACCTCTTAAAATAAGGTCAATTTCAGAGTTAGATCATGTTATTCACGGCCTTGTCAGATTTTGAAAATTTCCTCTTTCATTGTTTAACTACCTTCACTGTGAATTTTCTTTTCTTAATATGTAGTCAGTATTTCCCTTGCTGCAACTTGTGGCTGTTGACTCTTTTGCTACACATATCTGAGAAGAGTTTGGTTCTGTCTTTCTTAATCTGTCACTTTAGATACCCCAGTTTTAAGTCTGCTAAATGATATAAATGGTTGCAAAGATGTATTTTATAGAAGTTATTTAAACGTTTACATTTGTGTAGAAATTATTACATTTTCATTCCCTAACAGGTCATATGCCTTTCTTGGCAGTTGGTGGTTTTTATTTTTCAAGCAGCTTTCTGCTTTCCTTGCTATGAACTTGGCAGATTTGACATCTGACAAAATCCTAAATTCTTCGGATATCCCGAGGTAGTGCAAGCATCACAGAATTACAAAAAGGTTCCATCAGGAAAAGGTAAGGATGCTGGCTTTTCTCTATACAGCTTTATTGGTTGTCCCACTCTCGGCAGCAATTTGACTTGCTGACATTTTTAGATAACATTTAGTTACTTCAGTTAATATTAAAATATAGAAGAAAAGTAAGAAGAGGTATTCATCTCTGGGGAAAAAAAAAAAAAAAAAAATAATTAAAGAATNNNNAAAAAAAAAAAAAATCATTACAGAATCTGAACAGAACCACCAGCCATGCAATAAATTTGTGTAGTATATTCATTCATGACTTACAAATGTATACCTTTATTACATCCAAACTATAGTTCTAAAACAAAATAAATCAAACTGACAAATGGCTTTCTTAGACGAGAGAAGAAAGGGAAAGATGGAGATTGAAAAAGGAACCATGTTTTCTAACTTTGACAATGAAATCCTGAAAGGTTTTTTGATTAGAATCAATTAATTCTAAAAAGTTCTAGTTAGACACTACTTTTTGTCAGCTAGAGGGCCTACTTCTCTACAACTGTGATACTTTTCTTATTAATATCAAAGGATCTTCATTTTTATCAAAACAAAAGATCTCGGTGTTTTGTTTTGCCCTCATAATTTCCTGTATTTTTAAAAGTATCTTTAAACTATGGCAAGGTAAGAACAAAGAATCTTCATTTTTCGTCCAATTATTGGAACACAAAAGTCGTTTTCAGGTAAGTCTTTTAAGAGCCAACTGCAAAGTTTAAAGTAAGGACATGAGAGACTTCAGAGATAATGTGCTGTTTTACCCTTGGATTACGTTCACGCAGTCTGAAGCTTCACATATGTTGAACTCATGTCCTGTAAAATGTTCACTGTAAAAAAAAAAACAAACCCATACATATTTGTTTTATTATAACTAATGGCAAAAGTCAAGATATGTAGTCATTGATTCCAAATGTAGTGGCTACTGCCTAAAGTGGAAATCCAATAGCACTGATGAATCTTTTTCTATAGAGAAGATCAAATATTATTTGCATCAAGATAACTGTATTTTCGCTCTGTTTTATAAAGAAGTTGAAAACCATATTTCAGATACCATGCATGTATAGCTATTTCTGAAACAATTGCCTTTGATAGTAAGGTTTTTCATTATCTACAATCCGTTTAATATTTAGGATATTTAGTTCAGAATTTCCAATAGACGTTAAAGGTCAATAACTTCTAATTCTTGATGGCAGACCAACAACAGAAAAAAAAAAAAAAAGAAAAAAAAAAAAAAAAAAAAAAAAGAAAAAAGCAAGATCTCAAATAAACAAAGCAAGTTTTAGGGAAGCGGAAGAGTTTCCTGTATAAGATTGTCAGCAGTGGAATTGGATGGAATTTTATGCAAAGTGAAACCACAAACTCCACAAGAAACAAAATGTAAAAGCATACCACAAAGAAAAAAACGAGCAAGCGATCAAGGCCAGGCTGGATGGGTTCCTGGGCAGTTTGATCTAGTGAGCTAGTGGCTGGCAGCCCTGTCCACGGCAGGGGGGTTGGAACTAGATGATCTCTGAGGCCCCTTCCAACCCAAGCCATTCTATGAATCTATTATTCTATGACCTCTTTTAAATCAAAGTATTAACCTAGAATACTCCAAATAACCGTGATGATGGTTCTAAAACAAAGTTTTGTGGTAAGAAAGGTGTGCCATGTCATAACTGGAGCCAGGCATTTTCAGCAAGACTGGATGCTGAAGTGGGAGTACAATTCCTCACTGCTAGACATCTCACCAAAGCTTCTCAAAAAAAGGCTCTGCAAATAATCCTGCTATTATGTTAACAGAGTGTTTTGTTTAGTTAAGGAATCTGTAATTGTGTTTTGTCTGGCTAAACTATTACCTATATAACAATACTCGATTATCCTGAGGTACCTTGAGACAGTAGTGCTGCTGTTGTCAAGAGTCCATTAGCTCTGGTTGTGATGCATCCTATGGCTCAGCTGTTTCCACCTGCTCTGGCTCCCTGCCTGAGACTCTCAAAGCCTCTTGTAAGTTTTCCCTCTGGATGAAGTGTTGGCTGCTTCCCTGCCAAACACATCTGTGTGCATTGAAGACTTGATATGACCGCAGAACCAATCTCTCAGGATACCACCATTGCATGTGACAATTCTTCGTCATTAAAAATATGAAGTACCTATTTCTGGGAGGAGGTGGCACCAAACAGACATGATGTTTAGCTTTCTATTTCACCCTCCACCACCTGGTATATCTGGAGGTACCAAATCTTTGGTGTGTTCTCTCTCGTGGTACAAGCACCCTTGTTTTCATTCATTTGCTACTGAATAAAATATTACTGTGAAACTCCATGTTTCAGCAGTGTTGTATTGTGTTTTGAGATCTGAATATGACTATGCAGCCTTTTTGATATGCTTGTTATTCTGACATCAATCTTCAGCAAACCATTAGATAGGAGATAACAAAGACAATCTTCAACATTTTACAATAGATGTTCTGGAATATATTGCAAGTACTTGCAAAAAAAAGCTTCATAGCTTTCTGATAGATGGGATAGAGATGTACAAGAGGGTCCTTTTTTTTTTTTTCTTTTAAATAAACAACTACGAAAGACTGTGAATTTTCTTCTTTTTCTTTTTCT
>VXAV01001879.1:0-47560 GCA_013399715.1 Alectura lathami
GGGTGCACTCGATCCCGCTGTTGATGTCATTGATGAAGACATTAAAGAGTGTTGGTCCAAGAACAGTCCTTCCTCAGCTTTCTATTTCTCCAAACTGAACAATCATGCCACAGTTAGGGAGTGCAGCAGTGCCTATATAGTCCTCAACAGCAGGCCCTGGTGTTTTCCTTCTCACAGATTCTTCCTCTGGTGCTGCTGACACTGTGGTTAGGTTGGAAGGTGCTGCGGTGGGGTTGTGATCATTCACTGCTTTTCCTGGGGCTCCTGTGAGTCCCACCACAAGCTGCAAAGCGATATCCACCCAAGGTCCTAGAAGCGATCATACGGCTCTTGTTCCAGAGTCTGACTCAGATCTGGCTTAAGACTCTTTGTGCATCCCTTCATCAGCAGCTATGTCATCTAAGTGCCTTGGTGGCTCCACATGAACAACTCCAGGGTCAGACCACCCAGCTACCTCCTGGCCCAGGGGTCAATACACCCCCAGAAACCTCTTGCCAAGGACCTGCTGCTGCATGCCTCTTCCCAAAGACTCAGTTGTCTTCTGGCAAACCAAAGCATCAGATCCAAGGTGCTGAGTCACACCTACCGCTGTCCTCACAGGTGCTCATTGAGTTTTTCTGTACTAGCTCTTGTAAGCTACACATCACTTCCTGCAATCAGCCTCCCCTCAGGGTCACTCTGTTCAGGCACCCTTCAGCACATGCAAGGAAGCACTGCGTTCAGGCACCCTTCAGCACATGCAAGGAAGCACTGCGTTCAGGCACCCTTCAGCACATGCAAGGGAGCACTGCAAGCAGGACACATACGGCTCCAAGGAACAAAGCAAACATTTACTGGCTACCACACACAGGGCAACTGGGGCTCCATGAGCTGCCCAGTTGAGAACTGGGAGCTCACCACCCCACAGGGCATGCAGCAAGTTTCCTGGATGAACAGGCAACACCTGGAGGGGAGAGGAGTTGGATTACGCAACCTCAGACCACCTCCTCAGTGGTGCTGGGATGCCGTATTTCACCTACCTGTTTGCTCTTTGAGGGTTTGTATCTTCCCACTTCCTCTTTTTTTTTCCTTCTCATGAACCCTTGAGCTGGGGTAGCACACAGAGGTTTACATCCCTGCTCATATGAACAAATGGGCACCTCTGGCACCAGGTCTCCACGACCACAATGTTTCCTCCTTCCTAATTCTAGCAAGATCAGTTTTAGCATGAGTGATGTGGTCCAATGTGCAAGCTGTAACACAGTGAGCAGAGACCCACACTGGTGAACCTCCTTAAGATTTCTCGCTCCTACTCAGAACAAAAAGCTCTTTTCAGAGCAAAAGAAGTGGCAGTACTTCAGGTGTGTTGGCAGGATGTTTGGGCAGCAGTGGTTAGAGGAGCATTGTAAACAAAGAGCTAAGCCGTAGTTATGTGGAGAAAACTGAGTCGTATGCTCTTGTCTGGGAACAGAGGCTGGCACATTGCTTTTGCAGCCACAAATCAAGCCCATCTATATGATTTACTTTCTCCTCCTACTGTCTCCCTTTATTAAGTTTAATCAATCATCTCACTGCTCTGTGATTTATTGCTTTATGTTTTGCTGAGAATGTGTCACAAACTGAGAAGTGGAAGTTTTGATGTATTAGTAAAACCAAGCTTGTCTACCTAGGGTAAGATTAGAAGAATTTAGTTTTCTCTTGATTGACTTTTAATGGATGATATAGATTTCCATCCTTCCCTTGTCTTCCTCCTTCTCCTCAATCCATACTTGGCTGCAAAGACAGACCATGAAAGAGGTGATGGCCAAGGCTCAGATGTTTCCCAACCTGTCTGCCTGTCCTGGCACACCTTGACCTGCAAGCTGAAATACCTGTGGCACTTTAGGGCTCTACAGCAGCTCTGTATGAAGCTACGGATGGATGGGTGGGTGAAGCTTAACAACTCAGCTCCACTCTAGGTTGCCCTGATGGCTTCCAGCAGCTTGTCCTGGTTTCATCTGGGACAGAGTCGATTTTCTTCATAGTGTCTGGTATTAAGCTGTGTTTTGGCTTTGGGAGAGAAACAATGTTGATAACACGGCCATGTTTTAGCTGTTGCTGCTCTGTGCTGCACAGGGCCAAGGACGTTTCAGTTTTCAGCTTCTCATACTGTCCTGCCAGGGAGGGAGGCAGAAGGGGCACGAGGAGCTGGGAGGTGACAGAACCAGGACAGCTGACCCCAAATGGCCAAAGGGTGCGTACGCTGCTTGCTGGGTTAAACCACAACACAACCAAGCGCGGCTGGCATCGGCTGTGGCCGGCTGAGGGTTTAATGACTCAAAGAATAGATTTGCCATCACCTGTCTGGGCAACACGACATGTAGATTATGGTCAGTCTTTGTGTCTTATTAGGATCATCCAAGGAGGATCTGACCTATCTGGCAGACTTTGTGCTGTGAGGGAATGAAAAAGAAACTTCTCACTCCAGAAGAGAGGGAGCTGCCTGGGCAAATATGAAGACACAGTCTAGGGAGTACTGCAGTCCAAACATGCAGGTTTACCCCTCACCCCATGTGGTCTCCAATTCAAATCTGGACACAGAAATAGTTTTACATGTTGAATCAGAAGGCAGGGGGGAGGGGCGGGGTGGAGGTCTGGCCCTGCTACTGCACCATTTCCTCTTTTAGAAATCAAAATGCTTTCTCTGCCCATCACATGTCTTTAACTGTACTAAGCAGCTCCCGTCACCCCTGTTCTCTCTGCTATGCCATGGGATATGTGTGGCCACCAATCCTTTAAAAATCTCATGCAAGGAGTTTATACCCTCTTTGACCTCCCAAGGAGGAGGAGGAAAAAAGAAGAGGAGGAGAGAGAAAAAGAAAAAGAAAAAGAAAAAAAAAAAAAAAAAGGAAGTTCTGAGCTTTCACCATCAACACATCCTTCTTCAAGAAGAGAGTGCAATGTCTTCAGTGGTGTCTCTGGTTACTCTTCCACAAGGCTGGTCTCATCTAGGAACACAAATGTAAACTCATCCAGAATATTTTTCCCCTTCTGGAACTCTGTATGTTGTCAAAAAGTGGAGATGATCTCTTCTGGCTTTGAATGGGGATTGTGCTGAAAAGACACCAGTTGAACCTCCTTGAATCTTCTGAGAAAAAAGTTTTTGGACAGCCTACCATCCATGACGTCCTCAACAACTGTTTTAGACAAAGATTTTGAGCTTCCTGCCTTCCTCATAGGTCCATGCATACAACTAACTTGAAGAAATTTTCACTCAGAACATTGTGCTGGGTTGTGCCTCAGGAACAGATTGGTTATCAAGAAATACCTCTTGGCAAAGCTCAGCCTCTTGCTGCAGTAGGGATGCAAAAAAATAAAAGCATTTTGTGATATCCTCTAGCTAATCTTTGCGGTTGTCCAGAGACATGTAATAGCAAGCTCCCATTGAAAGGACCAAGGCCCTTTGCACATCATTGAAGCGTTGATATGGCTTCCTTTTTGCAGTTCCTCTTCGCAGTCTGAGGATATATGAGCCCCGTGAGAAACAGGGGATGTCCCACAAGGCTCTTTGAGATGTGTGCTCAGGTAGGCCTGCATTTTTGACTCAGATTAGCATGGAATAACAACTTTGTAGGGGTTGAAGGCTGTGATAACATAAGAATTGTGACTTTTGGCTTTGCAAAAGGTAATGAACCTGTAGTCAGAGACTCTAGAGACTGCAGCAAGCAGAAGAAGCGGGTCTTTTGTTGTTTGGTAACTTTGTACACTAATTTCTCACCACCCAGCAAGCAGTAGATTTTCTGGTTTTGAGAATCAGAGGGAAGAGCTGTCCTGACAATCAGCTCTACTTCTTCCTTCTTGGTGTTGGGTGCGCACACCAGGACCTCGTCATACGTTGGAAGAGGTGTTGTCTTGGTCTGTCTGTAAACAGACAGCATGTAGAGTGACATTTCCTCTCTCTTATACAAAATGAGAGAAGGTTTCTGGGTGTCAAGTTCTCCTGATAAAATTCTCTAGATGCATGTGATTTTAAGAGCTGCTAATTGCTCTTTGGTGTTTCACTGAAGATGTCCAGGATGACTTATTTTTCTGACACTAGCCCAGTGAATTCCTTACAGTAAGTGTTCCAGAGCTGATTTTCCTTGTCACAGGCAGATGGCAGACTCTCAGAGGAGGTGGCCAGTTCATCATCTGCAAGGGTGCTAAATGTTGCCTTATCAACACCTCTGTTCTTGTTCTTAAACTTCCTTGACCTCATCAGAAAGGCTTATCACTGCTCATTATGTAATACACTCATATTTTCAACATCTTCCTTGTCATCACCTTGTTCAAAAGCAAAATTCATGAACTTCTGCTCTTTAATGTCAGAGTTTGGAAGGCAGCTTAGCAGGGCTTGCCTTTGCCACTGACACATCATACCCAGATTCAGCCAGGCTTTTGATGAGCTGGGAAAAACTGAGGTGAAAAGCAATAACCAAGAACAGAAGGGATAAGATGCCACAAGATGCCAGAGGACATACAAGACCATTTCAGTTGTCTTCATGAGAGCAATTCAGAGATGTGCACACAAGTGCCTAAAGCCACTCAAGACACCTAGAATATCTGGGACATTTGTGCATGGATAGGATAGATAGGACATGAGTGTTATTGCTGCCCATAGATAGCATTTGTGGACAACGGCATCCCATAGGGAAATGAGTCCTTACATGGAAGTTCAGGAGGATACATGAGATGTTTACTTCTGTGCTAATACCTGAAGATAGACTCCAGAATGATATGGGAAAAGCAACTGCTAACTCATTAGAAATGGCATGCCAGGGCAGTGAGCAGGGAAGAAAATCCAAGTCTCAGAATCAACACCTTTGAGATATTTGGCCCTTTCAAGATTTCTTCATCTCTGACTAAAGCACCAAGAAGCAAACAGTTGAGGTGGGATTTCTTCAAGTATGTAAGAGAACACCCCACTTCAAACACCTTACACAAGAACAGATTATATAACAAATAATGAATATTTCTGGTGTGTGAAGCATTTGGCTTGTGGTAGACACCCACACCGTGGTGACCTCCAGCACATTCCTGGAGTTTCCTATTTCTCTTCATTCAATACAGCAGGAGCTTAGGTAACTTACTTGGATGGAGATATCCACATAATCCACATTCAGGTGAGGCCAAGACCTCGCAGAGTCTTACAAACACTACCTGCATCTTACAAGGGAATAGCTGTATTTATAATTTACCTTACTCTTGAACTTTGTGAATCTACTACCTCTGTTTCTGATGAGTCAGAGCTGCAGGGCAAGAATGAGTCTCCACAAAACTATTCCAGCAGAAAATGTTGGCCTTATGGGCACTGTTTTCCAGGTGCATATCGATGTTGCACTGTGGGTTACTTCCAGGCAACTCTTTGCTTCCTCTCTGCTTTTGTGTTGGTCAACATAAGCTTGTTTTGGAGCTCTGTGAGCTGAGCAAGGCTGCTTTCTTCAGCCTTCTGATCACTGAGGTGCTCCCCCTTTGGCATCCTTCAACAGTAACTGAAACACAGTTCTCAAGGGCAGCCTGGAAAACAGGTACTAGGAAAGCTCTGGTCTGCCTCTCCTCTGTATGATTCTCCACCCTTGTGCAAAGAGTTTTCAAGAACAATAGTAGTACGTCCTTCATATCACATCCAAACAGCAAGTTTTCCCATGTTAGCACCACTTCCTTCAGGTGTGGATCTTCTCACTTCTGTTGTACGGAACTCGCTCTTTTAGGGCATGCTGCAAACACAGCTATCTCTTTCTCATTTTCAATTATTTGTCCCTTTTCTCTTTTACTTTCTTATTGGCCAAAATTTTTTTTTAGCTATTAAAATATTTCTCCCTCTCCTCTCTGGGGATGGAAAAAAAGAAAAGAAAAAACAATTTTCCCCTGAATATAATCAAAGCTTAATGAAAAATATGATGAGGTTGTGCTGACTGGAGATCTATTGGCAGTCAGACTACCATTCCTTGGAAATGAATTTCAAAAATGTTAATTTCTTTGGCCAGTACTTCCCCCTAGCTACCCAGAAAATACTTTTCACTTCGGGTGTGGAAAACCGTTACATTGAATTTTTGAGGTGCTGAGATGACAAAAATCCCTGTGCTGTTGATCTTTCTAGCTTGAAAGGTCGAACGTTGCTCTATGGATCCATGAGACACGAACCATATGTATCTATTCTCTGTTATCACAAGAATCTGTCTAAAAAAACAGCAACCAAACAAAGCCAATGAGTAGGTATTTTGTGAAGCTGCTATTCTGTGCTGGTCTTTCAGTTCTAGACTGTGCTTTCCTAAAACACAAGGCATGCGTAAGGCTTTGGATTCATAGGACGTGTAGACTCACCAGCTTCTTGGGCAGGTTATTGTCCTTTTCAATGACTTCTCTGATGGGAGAGAAGGACAGGGCTGGAGAAAACATTTGAAATCCAGATGTGGGACTCAGGTAAAATATAACAGGTTCTAAAGCAGCCATAGCAACAAGGAAAAAGCATACTTTGTCAATACCCATGTTGTTTTCACCTGCAGAAATTGATGGCATCTCCACAAATACATGGATTTCTGTTATGTCTAGGAAAAAAAAAAAAAGAACAAATAATAATAAAAAAGAAACTTTATTAGGGAGTTTTGCTGCCTTGATTCAGCTACATAGCACATCTTCTATTGAGAGAATTATCCCTTCAGGGACTGTGGTTTTCATTTGTTCTGTTTTTTGCTTCCACAGTCTTCTGAAATGATTGCATTCTTCTAAGATGTGATTTTTTTTCATCATGTCACTGTATTTAGCAAGAAGGAACAATTCAGGAATGTGATTCTTGTCAGTCACAGCAAATCTGCTTACAGACATTGGATCCTTAGAACTTTCTGTATTTGATGCTTTTCTTCACAACACTTCTATCCATTACACAAGGTGGGAACAAAAGGCAGAGTCAAAATTGATGCATCTTTCCAGCTGGAAAGAGAACAGGCACAGAAATATTTCAAACCTGACTAACACCAAAGAGGGGTGTGTGTGTGTGTGTGCGCGCGCATGCGGGTGCACATGTGTATTTGTAGCAAAGCTCTTGGGGAAAAAACTGAATTCAAGATCAACACCAAAAGAAATGATGAACAAAATCATAGAATGGCTTGGGCTGGAAGGGGCCTTAAAGATCATCCATTTCCAGCTGCCCTGGACACCTCCCACCAGATCAGATTGCTCAAAGCACCATCCGACCTGACCTTGTGCAATGGTTTTCCACAGGTATTCCATAGCATTACATCACGTAATAAGCTGACACAGGTAGGAGGGCTGCTGAGGGAGAACCACGGCCCCCAAAATGCTCCTGTCCCTTCCCATGTGGTTTTCAGTTTCCAAGAGCTCTTCCCCTTTTTCCTCCAATTGCCGTTGTGGACTACATGGTCAGGAGACTCCGCCTTTTCCTCACACATATATTTTCCATTTTGTCAGAGATATTGCTCTCAATTCCTTTCATATTGTATTATCTCACACTCCTTTACCATTTAAAGTAAACTAGTTTTCTCTGATCTCAATTGAACACCTCCTCCTTTCTCAGTCCTCTACCCAGCCTCCATGAGGGGAAGGGGTGGGGGAGAGGACTAGGCACTGTTGCGTGGCAATCTTTAGTTAACCCACAACAGTTAATTGGTGTCCAACATGGGGCATGACTGCGGTTGGGATAACAAAAAGTAGATCTCCACATGCCCTCAGGTATCCTTAACGTCTTATTCCCCTGGTGGCCCAGAGTCCCTCAGCCCCTTTATGGGCCCACGGATGCTCCAGATCCCAGCCATGACTATCTGTCCATACACATGCAGCTGAAACCCAGAGCTCAATGTCCCACCACCCAGTATGGTGGAGCAGTGCCAAGTGAAGGATGTGCCCAAGGCCACCAGCAAGTCTGCTACCAGGAGGGCAATGGTCCCTGGGTTTATACAGGGGATATCCTCAGACTGGTGTGGTGAGTCCTGATCCATGTCCCCTTCCCCTGCAAGCCCTTTGAGGTGCTGACCAGCAGCCCTGCGGGGGACCCAGCTCATTCTCTCCGGCAGTGGGTGATTCCATGCTTGAGAAGCTCCTGCAGGACATCCAGGTGTCTGGACTGTCTGGCCTTCCCAAGTCTGAGCAAAAGCTAAGGTGGAGGCCAAGATGAGATTGCACCTGTATTTTTCTTCGATGAGCAAAAATAATACGTTTTATTTTTCTTTTTTAAAAAAGTAAAAACATGGGGAAATCAGGTGAAAATAAATCTGCATCTTTTAATCTGATCTCCTTTGTTCCACCATGTCTGTCTCTGTTGAAGTCTATTATCACATTGTATTTTGTTGTATGAAGATATAGCTCCATGGATTCAGAAAATTCAAGTTTGCCTCCCACTAAAAAGATAGAAGATGCAATGTTTGCCCTGGACTTTGCCTCCCCACCCTCAGCTCATGCCCATTGCTTGCGGTACAAGGTTTCCTTCGTTCTTTCTTCAGTGACTCAGAAAGCAGTAAAATGAAGCATGTCAGTACCTGGGGGAAAACAGAGGGCAAATAAGGATGAGGCATTCATAAGTTCAGCAGAGCGTAATGGTGGCTGGACTCTGTCTGTCAAGGAAGAGCATCGTATCGGTAGAAAGCATGTTTGGTGCGAGAGGAAGGAATGAAGGGTGAGCCCAGCTGTAAGAATGTCATTTCAGATTACTTGGGAGAGGCTGACATTTTGGTGAACCAAGGAGAGATTTGCAAATGGGGCTCAGAAGACTGCAGATGACGGATTAGCACTGACCATGCAATATTTCATCTGTAATAAGCGTCATCCCCTCCTGTGGGGTGGCTAGTGCCCAACCCTTTCCCACAGACGGTGAAAGCCATGCGCAGAGCCAGCTGCTGAGACAGCTGTTGGTCCCTGGATTCACAAGTGTCCTCTGGTACAAAGAAACACTCTTTCTGATACCTCCTGCTAAAATCAGATCTGCTGTTCGTGCCAGCCAAACTCTGAGAAAAGGCATCTCTGCGCTCTTCAGGAAGAGTGCTAAGGAGCTGCCAGTCTGCCACTGAAAACAACTTGTAAGAAACAGAATTGAAAAACTGCCAGTATTGACTTTTTTTCTTCCATATTTTCTATTTCATACAGCTGCAAAGGTGAGAAAGGAAGAACTCTGAGCTTGAAGCAAAAGTGCATTGTAATGTTCTCTTTGAACATGCTTGTGTTACTGTACGGAAGATCTTGTTTGATTAATATTTTAGGGTTTACATTTTCTAAAGCTTGTATTTTAAGTCTCTCATTAGTCTTTTCCTTTTTTTTTTTTTTTTTTTAAGGAGCCAACCAAACATCTCTTCGAAAAAAGACACTCAAAAAGTAAGATTCCTCCTTAGAACTTTCATTGTTCAAAGCCCTAAATCCTGCAGAGAACCACAGAAATCATCACTGCAATATACAATTTTAAACAAGATCTTTGTATCAAGGGATTCTGCAAACACAGCAGCAAATATTACAGAGCATAATGTGCCTGTTTCTTCATCACAAAGCAAAGAAAAGTCTGGTTCTGTAATATAAAGTACACACTCTAGGAGAGAATTGTCTCTGTTAACATTAAATTGACATTTGCCTTATCACATTAATCTTATTTCATCACGGTACCAAAATTTAAGAATAGAAAATATCCGTTATCACATTAAAATCAATACCACTATTCCTAGTAGCAATATGGTAGAGTATGACGACAGAAGTTGAATGACTTGTCATTTTTATTTACTCAAATCATTCTTGGCTGAGAAACTTGGTGTGTATGTGGCATGGGTCAGGCAGGGGGAGCTCTTCTGCTGGGGTTTTCAAGTAGCAATGTTATTTAGGCTTGGGGACAGGCTAACGCAAGTCCTTAAAAAAATCTGAGCCCTTTGAAAAGAAAGTAGGTAGTTTGATATCTTATCTCCTGATCTCGTTGGGACTTGCCACTGTATCTTACCACCAAAAGTAACACCCTTGGGAACGATTTGTGTGGCAACAGATGCAGATTAGCCGACTGAAATTGCACAGTTTCTTGAAATAGGGTCCTGGTAGGTGTGAGCACTGAAAAGGTTTTTTAGCTTTGTAGAAGTACAGGTTGAAGAAAACAGATGCTTGAGAGGCACATGTCATTTGATATAAGTGAATGAACTGTGGGTAGGATGATATATGCAGCAGCTAGTCCTTTACCAAGACAAAATTAAAATGATTTTCCTTGTTAGAAAAAAAACCCTCCTGAAGACATGGAGTTTCTGTAAAGCTGTAATGCTTGGGCTTACTCTGAGGGTCAGTTTTGGATAGCAACCAAGGGCAAGATTTTACTTATTGTGTTACCTTACAGCTAGAAAGTGCTGAAGTTGGTATGATGTGAGACACATGGCTAACCTATGAAATTTAGACACGGTAGTGCAGAAAGCAAAACCATATCAGGAAAGGCTTGAAAAATGAATGTGTAGAAAGGAAAATGTATATGTAGAAAGTATAGATATATATTTCTAGATTTTCTCCTTAGCTTGCCACTGCCCTTAGCGTTGTATCTGCCACGACATGTTACGAAGTTAAATAGTACTGGAACGCCAGGACAGGCAGTGAGCCAAAGCTGGTTACCAGATTCTGTTTTATCCCTTCATGGAAACCAACTGCTATAATTTAGTAACAAAGTATTATTAACCCACGTCTGTGTTACACAGACACCGGACCTCCCTATGGACAATTTTAGAGAGACAGTTTGACAGGGCAGAATTAACAAAATGCCTTGTTTAAACTTCTGTGAAGTTCGCCCTCTGTTCTGTTGAACAGGCCAGTTCCTGTGCTACACGCCACAAACATCTTACATATTTCCAGTCCTCCCCAGTCAGGAGCTGGGGCTGGAAAACACAAGCCTATGGCCCCTCTTACTCCCACCAGTTTTTGAGAGGGTTGAAAAGTCACTTCAGCCCACTGCTTGGTTTCCCATGCTTTCATTTGCTTTCCTTGTTGATGATTTCAGTAGTTTTGCACCTAAATACCATTGAGGATCTGGTCCCAGATCCCCAGATGCCTCTTGAGAATGTGTTGCATCTGCTCAGGAGTCAACGTTCTGGTGCAGTAATGCTGCCTAGTGCCCATACCAACGCTTCAGCAAACCTAACCATTCGCATCTGATATACATGAGGCTCCCTATCTGGAGACTATTTTAATCACTGTGCTGCTTTCAAAATCTTTTTACTAAACAATTAAGAGAGAGAAATAATCATCAGCAATGAATAATCACACCCTTAGGAATCTGAAAATAACAAAAAAACAACCCTAATATGTTTTGTAAGGCACAACATTTGTTTTATAAAAAAGCAAGTTGTGCAATGACAATACTGTGATTAAAACACCATGGGAAAGCTTTAATAAGCATCAGAAATATTGTAGATATCTCTTGCTTTAATGACCACTGATTAATTATCATATGGAGCTTATGCTGAATGCTATTTGGACAAATTAGAAACTCTGCCTCAGGCCTTCAGACACTGTACTCCTCAAGCTGCACAAGATGGATGTGTGCTTAACAATGATAGGACCTGACTCAAAATGCCAAAAGCAGATCAGAGCAGTAGAGGCTGCTTGCTCAGTTAATTGTTCCAGGGGCTTCAGCTGCAGGAGGAAACTACAGGTTTGCAATTGCCCCGCAGCAGAACTGCAACCAACAGGCTGTGTGAGAGTGGTAGATTAGGCACAGAGATTGCGTTTTAAAACCAGACTCTCCTGCCTCCTTTGGGTAAGATTTGAGGATGGATCTAAACCTTCCCTGATCTTATGCCTGGCATCGCCCCCTGAAAGGCGTACACAGCACACACACACACACGGCAGTAGTGTCTCCATTTGTGCACACTAAGGCACCTCTCAAGCAATACAAGAGCTCAAACAGAGGCTTAGGGCAGTGGTTCTGAAAAACCTTGTATGGGCTGTGCTATGCAATTTTCATAGTTTTTTTCTGAAGTTTATCTAGCTGTTAGTATTTTCTCGCCTAATTCTTTGTGTCTGTCTTGCCTTATAACACTACCTAAAGTTTTGCAAACTATCCAGAATAAAAATCAACAAAATCCATGTGCCAAATTTAAGGATTAATCTGATAAATTGTGGGTGCAACTTGCTTGCATGCTCGGTGCGTAGGCCATACAGATTTTTCTTACTTACAAAAAAATACACAGGTTCTAGACTAATTCTGCAACTCATTCTTGAAATCTTTAGCCCCATGAATATCAATAGAAGATTTTCTGTTTTCCTACCGTGCAGCTATAATAAGCAATAACCTTTAATGCTTTTTTCAATGGGCAAAGTTCAAATCGTCGTTCTGCTCTTCCAGGTATTTTAGCAAAGGTTATTGTCTTACTGTGGTGGCTCCCCTGGCTGCATCTCATCCATAATCTTTCATTCCTGAGAAAGAGAATTAAGCTCTTAACTCCTTCATGTAACTGAAATCTCTGTCTAATCATTAAGAATATCGGGAGAACAATGAAACTCTTTTTTTTCCTATCTATTATAAACTGAATTATTTTATCATTGCACTTACCATTGACCCATGTGTCTTTTTCTACCCTTAAGGCAGGGAGGCATAGTCTCTGTACAATGATTTCTCTTCCTGAGGGCAAAAACCCAATGCCTTTTCAAAGATCAGGTCACGCTGAGGGCACATGGGCTATGTTTATATTATAATATTTCGGCATATTTTCCATTTCAGCATTGGGATTTGCAGCACAGTTAACATTTCTCCATTGTTCCTGTTAAGGACCTGCTCACCTTGTTTGTCTTCGTGCTCACACACAAATAACAGATCTCACTGTTGGCTGATATTGCACTTTCTCCATGACATACATATCTCTCTTTAACAGAGATTCCCCCAGCCAGTAAATCACTCTCACTGGACGGCAGCACTTCTGCCACGATAGGGCAGGTGACAACTCTGTCAGCCTCCCACAGTGACCTTCTTCGGAGGCCCATAAGTTGCTCCTGATGATAGGCTTTGCATCCAAGTTCCACTAGGCCTCTCCAAAAACCTGCTATGGGTTAAAAAATGGTTCATCCCCATTAGTGATTTCAGACTGGGCAGGTGGAACATTTTGTTAGCCTAAAGAGGCTTGAGGAGCTTTTCTGCAGGGATGCATTAGCCTGCAGAGTAACAGATAGTGCTGCCTCTCCCCTTCACATTACCAAGAGAAAGTGTGCTGGCTGATAAACAACAGCAAACCACGTCCTGGTTATTCAGCAAGGACTAAGACTTTCTAAAGACTTTCCTCACGTGAAGGCTTCATAAGTTTCATGCAGACACCTTCTTCAAACATGATCAGCACTTCAGCAGGCATCACAGAAAATACCTTTTCAGTCTGCCTCAGCCGTGTCACAGCACAGTAAGGTGAGAACCTCTTTATTGCAAGCAGCCACTGAAGGCCATCCCATCCTTGTTTGTGCCTGCGAGATCCGACTGCCTCAATTAATTTTGTTTGTCTCTGTGAAGGTTATTTGCCACTCACGGCTAGTTACTGTCAGGTGTACTGCAGGTTTACTCCTGTAATTTTCTGTTAATTACTTGTTTACTTATGTAATGTAGCTAACAAAGGGAATAAGAGGAGAATCCCCTTTAGTTATCTAAATAAAAGCCAGATGTTTGGCTATATTTACCCTCACTATCTCCTATTTTCACAGTTACTGATTAATTAAAGGCTTTGGCTGTTGCTACCATCAGCTTCTGACTAAAACCCAGAAACCCAGATGCTTAATGAGGTAACTAAAAAAGTACTGAGCATACTTTGAAACCTAGCTCAAAAGCGTGGTTCCCTTCTTCCCTTACATATTCATCCGGGCTTCCCCTTGTCATAGGAATTGTTTATTACTGATGGAGGGAGATTAAGTGGCCATGATGGCTGTTTCATTCCAGGTACTCAGAGATGCCAACCTATTGTTGGCTCAGTATGCTGAATAGGCAGACCTGACAGCTGATCTGGCATTTGCAGAATTATGGAAGTAAAGCAACTGGAATGCTCATCTATGACTGTCAACAAAGCTCTGAGTCTATTGTAGTACAATCGCTTTAGCTTTTAGCAGCACAGATGGATGTAGAGCTGGTGCCAAACATCCTAACAGAACCATGGATTCTGCAGGAGGAGGTTTGGAAGATGTGAATAGCCACAGAGCAGCATCTGCTGCCGTGTTGCAAGCCCTTGCAAAGTCCTGGTGATGTGGAACTTTCCATAAAGCTGTAGATTTGCTGGACTGTGATTGTACAACAACGTGCAGAAGGGAAATAAGCATTTGGTGCTTTGGATTGGCATGGAGCAGCACATGCCAGCCGGGAGGCTAAGATGAGCAATGTATGGCTCACAACAGGACCTTGTAGCTTTTCAATGGACACAGGCCAGGAGGGGGTAGCTCCCTTCGTCTTATTACTGTTTGCCTTCTAAACTGTATCCACCAATGTGCATTACTGGGTGGCCAGAGTCACCATGTCTGGGGCAAGGGGTGAGTGCTCAGCTAAACTTTTTTTAATGCTAGGCAAGAGACTAACCACAGTCTCCTGGGGTATTTGCTTCAGTGACCTTCGAAAATCTNTCAAAAGGGAGTAGAGATCCCTGTACCTGTAAGAAACCAGCATTTCTACATATTTCAATAGTTTGTAGCATTTATGATTTGTTCACTGCCACGTTGTACTCTTGGGTTTATTCCATTAAAAACTGTGCCTTTCTCAGAAGGAGCTACTGCTGTTNACTCTGTGAAATACCTTCAGGACTATAAATGTATTCAGAAATACTTGTTTTTATTGTATAATATTTGAAATTATTGTTATTATTATTAGACTAAAAAACTCTCCATAGCATTAAAGTAAATGCACAACTGTTTCTCTACGATTGCATCTATCAGGTTAACTCAGCAAATGTTTTCCTCCAAAACTACTCTTCCANGATTGTCTGGAATGGCTCAGCCTGACAAGGTGAAAATAGCTACAGTGTTTTATTGTTTCTAGTACTTGTTTATTTACACAGTTATGCAATGCACTTATAGCCTGGCTGGCTGATTGATTTATTGCTGCTTTGTACTGCTGCCGGCATCCTTCTGGGCAACAGGGCTGGGGAAGGACTTTCAGCAGCTGAGGGCTTATGCCAATATCCATGAATTAACAAATTACTTGTAAGGCATTTTAGTCAAAACCATTCCTTGTAACCCATGGCTATCCATTTACCAGTGCAAATCTAGGCTCCTGCATGCTGTAAGCCTGCCAGCTGGCTGTGCAGCAGGTTACTGCTGAGACGGGCTTGTGTCACAAGCAGTATAAAGGAAACAGGAAAAATGTACTGTATAGTAAAAGAGCAATACTATCTTCTGTCACCTCTACATAGCAACCTTGCAAAGAGCAAAGCGGACACAGGACAAAGCAATGTTTTCCTCCAGCATTGTTTGCTCCCAGGATTATTCTGTGGAGGCCTAGCAGAGAGACCTCAGCCAACCTGGCAGAACAGGCAGCTGTGGCCAAAGTGTGAGTGCAAAGTGTGACAAAGAGGGGTAGACTTTTTGTTGCTCTGGAAATCCAAGGATAAGCCATTTCTGATGATCTAGAAGCGATGACATGATTTTCACCTCTGCAATGAACTGTGGCTGGCTGTACCACAGGAACAGCATGAATCCTTTGACTAGAGATGAATGGAGGTGAGATCTGGGCTGTCACAGGTCAATCGTAAAATGTTATTGTACAGTGTGGTCTTCCATCCCCCTGAGGAGTACATGGCAGCCAAGGCAGGTGCACAGACCCATGTGGAACAATGGAAAAATAAGGTAGGGAATGACTAATTCTGGGAGGTGGAAAGCACCAAACTCAGAGACGTGCATGCTGCTCTGTAAGCAGCGTGCCTTTTCTCACACTTTTAGGCAAGAAGTTATTAACTGGTAGCTCAAGAAAGAACAAACATCCTTGTGCTTGGTGACTCGGTCAGCATGCTACTCTGTAGTGTATGTACATGCCACGACCCATTACTCTTGTCTGGCTCCTGTCAATGAATGCTAATGATGCAAAGCTGCAGATGTCATGCCTGGTGGTACCTCCTCTTGGCTGAAACTATACACAAGGGTAATTAGTGGGAGAGCAACATTGCCTGTGGGATGACTGATCCCTGAAATCATTCTTAAAGAGATTATACCATTCTCTTAGTGGCTGGGACCAGGTGCCCTGAGACACCCAAGAGATAAGTTTTCTCTGCCTCACAGCTAATCTGAATAAGCTCTGGAAAAGAGAGTAATACCACAAAGGAAGAACCATATCCTACCGGAGGTGCTCAGCTCTGTCGCAGATAGTCCAGATCATGGAGTCTAGAGTAGAAGCTGGTTTAGGATCACAGAAAATCCAAGAAAGGACAATCCAAGTACAAGAGTTTTGAACAGTGGAGAAGAAACCTACTAGGATGACTCTGTGAGTTACTAGAAAAGTTATGAATTCTTGAAGAAAAGGTCTGTGTTTAGGAAGAATCCTAAGATGGAGCTGAGGGTGGGACACTATTAAGCTAAACTATTAAGTTAGTGGCAAACGGACAATCTATATCCAGAAGACCTGGAAGCAGACCAAAAGTTCAGATAGAGAAGACAGAGCTTCTGTCTAGAGAGGTGAACGTAATGGATGACTTTTTCTCAGAGAACTGGCGAAGAAATATGAGACAACTAAGCAAAAGGGGATGAGGAGATACTAGGTGGGAATATCCTTTAATATTGTAACTGAACTCAGAGCTTCAATTTCACTGAATTTCAGAAGGAACTTCTCTACTGCTCAGGTATTTTCTCATTCTCTTCTATATACACCACTTCTTAATACGGATGTGTAATGCATTTGCCCTGCAGCAACAACTTTGGTTTCCAGTACTGGTGACAGTGCACTTGGCTTTCTTCTCCAGTGGATGAAATGCAGAGCACCAAAATGAGACAAAACACCACTGAGAAAGGGAACATTCTTCGATGTCCCTTGTGATGCTCCTTCCCTACAAGATCTGTGTACTCATCCCTGTAAGACTGGCTTTACAGTTGCCTTTCAAAGTCAAAACAGCACAGAGGCAGGAAATGCCTCACTTTCTGTCTGAATATAAATCTGAAGCCCAACAAACTTCCCAGGCTTAATACACTCTGAGGGATGTGTCTCATGGGGGCAGCTCAGCTCAATTCAGAGAGAAGTGATTTGGTCTGGCAACGTGTACAGTGTGAAAAAGGAGACAGACCCTTCAGGTTTCCACCAAAGATGGATGTGATCCATCAAAGATAGGAATATGTGCTGTGCTGGGGCGAGTACATATTTAGAGGGGACCAGTCCATTTTGCACCATTGTTGATACGATCCACACCTGATTCAGTAGCAAATTGCCAGGTAGCTCTAGGCTATCTTTCTCTCCCTTTTTTATGGAGATTTATTTTCCCACAGCTTGGCTTGGACATTTTTTGGTATAAAGTCACGATATATTTCTTTCTCTCTTTTTTTTTTTTTTTTTTTTCCACAGAGTATTGTTACTATTACACTTTATTTTTGCAGCCCCCCAATTCCCCCTTCTCAATGAACCGAATGCCCCCAAAAGAGTGAAATACACTGCTTGCATTGCTAAAAGAAATAATCTAGGACTCTTGCTCTATATCAGCATGTGGATGCTCTCAATTTTCCTTCAACCTGAATTCGTAACAACAAATGTATTGCAGATGATGGAACTGTTTGTGGAGTAAGGCCAGGCTGCATTTAAGGGTAAGACATCAAAATAGACATGGCTTATATAGCAGAAATCCTAAGCATTACAGTAGAGTTCTGAACTTCTGGCCTCTCCTGTCAATATAAAATCCATTCAGCATGCCTGGGAACACTGCCTGCGTCCTTCACAGTCACTGTTGTCACATCTAGGGAAGCATTAGAGACAGGGTGAACGTTTTGGTGAAGCGGCGTATGTGAAGTAGTCTAGAAAAGACTTCGACTTAAAGTTCTCCTCTGGCTGATATGGGGGAAAGGTGGTTACTATGAAGGTGTGGAAAGACACAGTCAGTGTTCTTTGAAAGGATTTTAGCCCATCTGAAAGATACATCAGTTATTGGAAACTGGATCTAACCATCAAAGATTTTTTGGCCATTTTTTTTTTTCATATGTTACAGATTCTGTCAGAGATGCCCAGTTTCTTGTATCACATCTCTCACACTGGCAGCATGACATGATGGCCTGTATCTCACTGCACAGCAGGCAGCAGCGTGATGGGCCTGCCAGCTTTGTGGAAGTAAGGTGTCCCAGGGAGAGAGGCCACAGCACTCAGCCAGGGATTGCACATGGTGGCAGGGAACTGCGTGCAGAGGGTCCCCATGGCAAGGCATCCTCAACATGGAGATCTTCATCAAAGACATGGGATGAGGTATGTGTGAGTTCATCATGTGCCCCCACTTTTCTGTGCATAGTGGATGTGCTCCCGTGAGGCACCCAGTGCATAAGGCTCCACACTGAGAGCTGAGTAACTTGAGAGGCCTCCAGTTACTGCAGATAGTAAATACTGAGACATCACACACATTTTCATGATTATTAATCTCAAGTGTCATCTGAAAGTTCGGAGAAAACCTCATCTGTTCTTCTCTGTGCCTTGGTCTTCAGGCTGTGGATGATCACAATAGGTCTGGCAATGCAGAATATGCACCCAGGTCATCTCTGGCCCAGTGACTTCTCAAGCATGTGCATATGCAGGGCCACTTCTTGTCTTTCAACACTTGGTGGCACCAATAATATAAAGAATCAAGGACCCTTCCCCAAGCCCTTCCCTGTGAGTTCTGATCCTGGGAGAGGTGAGGTGGTATGGGTTTATTTGTTTACAGTCTTGGCACAGTGAATGTAAGAAAAACATTGTCCTAGCAAGAGACTGCAAGTAATGGTAGGATTAGAAGGAGGTGAAGATATAAGATAGGAAGACCCGTTTGTAAAGTCTGATTACTTCCACTGTGGAAATATTTCAGTCCAAAAAACCTCATCTGTGGTTAATGTCTTTTTTTATCTTGTTTTCATGAACAAACTCTCTCCTCAGACACAAGAAAAAAAAAAAAAAAAAAAAAAAAGAGTCTAGAAAGAACAGGAGAGGTAGGGCTGTTTGCAGGCTCCGTGTTTCAGAGCCTGCTGGAGTCAGCAGTGCCCTGTGCTGCTCCTGCTCGCTCCATCCTCAGCTGCACTGCCCGGTGCAGCAGCCAGCAAAGCAGGGCCTGAGCGAGAGGCAGAGCCCCTCCACCATCCTCTCTCTCACAGCTCATCCATTGTGGGACGCTAAAGGCATGTCCTCAGGAGATGAGATCAAGTTCTTTAGGAAAAATGCTCTATGTGCATTTTTTTAGTGGGGGCTTAGAGACAGAAGTTTCTAGATGCCAAACTGGAGGAAAGCCACATGCTAATTGTTGATTTCTCATTGCTGGCTGTAATAAACGCCAGGAGTGTAGTGACACAGAGGAGAAAGTCATGGAGGAGTTACCGTCTTCCAGAGTACTTTGTATGCCTTCCCTAACGTCTGTCATCTGTGACCAATGCCTCTGAATGCAGTTTTCCAATAAGATGCCAAAGTGTCAGTATTTCATTAAAATATGCTGCAGGGAGTAGTTCAGTAAACTACTTAGCATGCCAAATGCATCGTGTGTGCCAACATATTTATCGTATAATGTTCTTAAGAGCTGCAAGCCTCTGTTCATTGGGAGTAATCAATTCCATTTCCATATGCAGTGGACCTTGAACCCTGCTCTGCACTCACTTTGCAACAATCTAATTTTTTCAAGGGACTATCAAAAAAAGTAGATGCGGTAACTCTACCAGGAGCGTTGGCAGGAAGCATTACTGATATTCTGGGCTGAAAAAGCCCCACAAAACTCTGCACGCTGTGGGAAGGATCTAAAAATACATAATAAAGCATGATTAGCATGCATAACTGGGTGAGGAGTACATGCTGCTGAACAGAAATAAAGTCTTGACAGTATAAAAGCAATGAAGCCAAATAAAGTAACTCAGCTAGAAGAATATTAAGCTCAGCCTTACTCCAGTATGAAATAAAGGACAGTGATGTTTTTGGTGGAGCTGAAAGAATCCACCCCGGTGACTGGTGATTAATGGTTCAAGGAGACTGTCAGTCCCCTGTTCAGCCTTTGGATTGCCTCATTAGACATTGTCAGCCTCTGCGATGTGCAAATCCCCACGTCCAGAAGGACTGGCTTTCTTTCTTGGATTTATGCGATCGGTGATGACCTTCCTCATGCCTGGTGTCCCTTCTTTCCTTCTGTCTGACTATGCCAAAGCAGCCCAGCTCCAGAACCTCCTGGGGTGTCCATCCTTCCCTGGGCTAAGGTGCTGCCACAGTGCTGTCATCAGACCCCAAGGCCAGTGAAAGGGGATCAGCATGCTCCCCTGCCCTGTGCCCCCATCCTCTGCTTCGCTGGCAATGGGCTCCAGTGCCCATCACCCACATCTCTTGCCAGAGCAGACAGAAAGCATGTGTGATGTCGTGCATCCCTTTAAATCCTAAAATGCCACTCTGGCACTATAGCAACACTAACAGGCATCATCTGTTTTTTTATAGCCAGGAGGCTTATGGAGGTCCTGCTGCAGTGTTTTGCAGCTATGGTTAAACAATTCAAACCTAGAAATGAGTCCGAGGTGAAAAAAATATATATATAATCTGTTACACCTCTGCTCCCAGCCCGTGCTCCTTGAGGCTTTATTTCAGATCTCAGTGAGATCTACAGAGAGCTTTACAGCCTTGAAATTCACACTGCATACAAGGATCCCAAAGAAGGATGTGGAAACCCAGCTCAGAGCTTCAAAAATTAATAAAATAGGACACACAGGACACACCAACACACGGAAGCTTGCAAAGACATGTATAGATATGAATGTCCTGAAAAAGACAGACAAGGCTCTTCCCCCAGATGGGTGTCTCCTGAGGGGCAGCTTTGTGAAGGGGAAGGTGTGGGGAAGGAAAGATGAGAGGAAGCACAGGAATAAATTGGATTTAAGTGTGCACAGAAAGAGCAAGGAAATCCATACGCATATCCAGGGAGAGAGAAGGTAACTGAAGCAACGGGTTTTAAAGATGTGAAGCCCGCCTGCTCTGTCAGACAAATGAATACCTAGGGCCTGGGCGGGGCAGTTTGCTGAGATGCTCAGATTGATCACGTCCTTGTCCACATTTCCAACATCCAGGCACACATCACCGGCATGTGTGGCAGCCCATGCCCCTTTTCTGCAGTAAGCCCCATGGTCCCTTCCCTGGTTTGCAGGCTCAGACCTCAGCATTTTGGGGAGAGCATCTGAGCAGTCAGCTCATCGTACAATGTTAATCGCAGAAGAAACCTAACGAATAAATTCCTCTCCTGCATTATGTAAATCATTGTCTGAGCTGTGTCAGCTCTTCTGCAAGTGAGAGCTTGTTTTAATCACTCCAGAAAGGATCTGACTGGCACAAGGAGCAGATCTGCTGCATATATGAGCATGTACTCCTCTAGAGCTGCTTTTCAGGGCAAAGTTTTCAGGCTGATTTTGTCTGTTTTTCATTTTTATTTCCACTAGCTGTTCTTGTACCTTTAATACAGTGCACAATGAAAGGCAGCATTAGACAAGGATTATATTTTAAGGGCTGTGCTTACCTCACACATGTTGTGCGATCACAATGAGATGTTGGTCGTACACTTTCTGGACAGTTTATAAGAGAGGAATTGATGCTTGGTAGTTACATTTCACTGGTAAATTTTGCTGCTAATTATAGAGGTTGTAAGGGCAATAGGTAGCATATAATCATGCTACTTATTGGTGTACCTAAGACCCTGTATTAACACTGTTCCCTTGTCTTCAGTGCAGTACTATATTCCTTCTACCTTTTCACTTCTTCCTCTCCTGTCTCCCTTCCTCTCTTCCTCCCCTCCTTCTCCTCCTTTCTCTCTTCCTTTTGTCCTTCTTTTTTGCTTCTTTCCTCCCCTCCTTCATTCATTCCCTCGGCTCTTCCCTCCCTTCCTTTCTTCCTTTATTTTTCTTGTTCTCCTTCCCTCCTTCCCTGTGATGTGCTGATGCTGGGACCAGGCGGTGGTGGTCCATGGTGAGCTGAGTGGCTTTGTGAGTTTGGCTTCATTTTATGTGTTGTTACTGGAATAACACCCAAAGACTGCTGATATACTTTTGTCATGGTTTTCTGTAAGTATTCCATATCGTGTAATAAACTGACTGAGTTGGGAGGGCTGCTGAGGGAGAGCTACAACTCCCAAAATGCTCCTGTTCCTCTTGTGTGGTTTCTGGGTTCTGGGGGCTCTGCCCTTTCACCTCTGATCACCACTGTAGACGACACGGTCAGGAGACTCTCCCTTTTCCTTATACATATGTTTGCCAATTTGTCAGATTTATTGTTCTCAATTCCTTTCATATTGTATTATCTCACATTCCTTTACCATTTTAAGTAAACTAGTTTTCTCTTATCTCAATCAAGTGCCTTCTCCTTTCTCACTCCTCTATACAGCCTCTGTGGGGGCAGGGGTGGGGGAAGGGGCTAGGCACTGTCATGGGGCAATCTTTAACAAACCCATGACAGTTAATAAAAATTTCAAGAGGAAGAAGAAAAAAAAATGTGGAAGAATAAAAGAGTGAAAAGCTATCTAAATGTTCCCCCTCTTCCCTTTCTATATTGCTGCCCCCCATGAGCAACAGCTACCGTTTCCAAACAGGCTGTAGCGCAGTCAGAAAGGGAAGAACAGTCATGGTGCAGCTGAGAATGTCTCAATTTCTTGCTTCACACCTCCAGAAACATTAGTCCGGGAAGGGAAGGCAGAGTCTAGCAACTTCTTGAGTTTGTCACCTAGAACTTCTGATGGACAGGACTTGAAAACTTAGAGAATGTATAAATTTTGGTAGAAAAAACAAAGAAGAAAGGGGCTACACTTTTACAGAGAGATTTTGTGACATGCCCCGCTCCCCCTGGCTCTCCTGCTGCTTTTTTAATTAGTTTTGCTTCTACCGAGCAAGGAGAGTAATTAGAACCTCTTTCTTTCTGTTTGGTATTCCTTTTTTTTTTTTTTTTTCAGGTCATGCCTATTGCAAGTGCAGGAAACAATTTGCTATGTTCTCTTATGATATATTTTTTGGTACCTCTTGCCCTTTTTGTAAGTTCTAACCTTTTTTCCAATGGGACAACCACACTTTCCATGGTACAAGGAGGAGAAACATGAAAGAGAAGCACAGCTGGCTGGGGTGGGGATGGCAGTGGCATGCAGCAGGAGCAGCCTCTGAAACTCTGTCTCCTCTGGTCCAGCCAGCCCTGCATGGCCTTTGTTCACCACCCAGGAATGTTTCAATAGCTTGCGCTGTATTTATTTACTGGTAAGTGTCCCAGGGAGGCAGATATGGCATTTATCAGGTGCCAGTTAGAAAATTCTGCAACCTTTGCGAGTAAATTGAAGAGCCACTGCTCTGTTACGAAAAATATATTATATACAGAGCACCTATTAATAATCTTCTCTCTGCCTACAGTGAATTGGTGTAAAATGCTCAGGCTTCCACCCAAACTGCAAATTCAAAATGCTGTCTGGTTTGAGCATACAACAGCATAGAAAACCAGCTTCATGAGAGCACCTAAAGCAATGTAGCTTTGCAGCTACCCACACTGAAGCTCCAGATGACAAGGATCGCTCCTGAGCACATCCATCAGGCTCTGCACTACCTGGCATCGCTGTCCTTGTCTGAGCGATGGCTGCTCCCTTCCTGTGGTTTTCTCCACAGTGTCACAGGTTGGAGGATGTGGCTGTTCCCCAGGAGGTGGGCTTTGCCCTCCTACTGACAGATGCTGCCTGTGCCTTTCTCTGACCCAAACCTCCTTCCTATCTGCTTTGCATTCCAGTTCAATCATCAGCTGCTCTAAATGCTGTCTAGCTGTCCATCACAAGACATTTGGGGCATCCATTATGATGTGATTCATTTGAACACTCTATGTTCATTATTATTCTTCCCTAACTGCAGGCTAAAGTAACCCTGCTCTGTAGGGTTCTCTTTTCTTTCAAAGCTGACTTCACTATCACTGTATTTTGTGTTGTATCTGCTTGCTTGCTTCCTTCTTAGTTCTTCAAAGGATGTTGTCCCTCTTCATATCTTCTGACTGTAACATTCATCCTAGAATATATTTATTGAGAATTAATATGTGGTCTACCACTGCAGTGCTCTCAGTTTCTAAAAGTCTGCTTTGGAATACAGCTTGTTTCTCCAGCAGTCTAAAGGGGTTAAATTGATACATCTTCCTCTTCTTTGCCAAGCCCTTTCTCTATTGCCACCAAAAAGAGTTTGGACCCTTAAATGAACAGGGGAGGATGCGATTTTTCAGCCTTGTCCTTTTTAGTGTTAGGCTAAACCAATTCCGCCTGCTCTCCCCACTGACCACTGGTGGGTGAGCACAGTGTACAGCTCTTTAAAATGTTTTTGCACACTTGCATGTTACCTGTTCTTCAAGGTTGGCTCCTTTTGCCCCCTCAGATTCAGCAGGAGTTTTCAAGAGATTAAATCACATCTGTGCCCAGCCAGTACTCTGGGGAGGGAGAAGGTGTAGGAAGCCTCTATTTCCAGCCCAGGTATTGTTACCAAGGTGAAAAAAATAGGTAATTGCACTCCAAAGATATGACAAGGCAATGAGCTGACCCTAGGCAGCCCATGAGAGCCATTTGAGCCACAGACACCAAATCGTAGGCATTGGCTGTGTTCCTCAGCTGCATCCTTTCTTGTTCCTGCAGCAGCAAGGAATACACTTTTGCCCAACATCTCTCGGGCCTGCCAAAGTGAAATGGTTCTGGGTACCTCTGCTTAAATCACATTCCTTCTTCCAGTATGCAGCAGCTGTAATTCATGCTACTAAGCAGTTACAGTTACAGCAAGACAAGCCCATATAATCCGTGGTTTGCTAGGAAAAAATTTTGGATTTCCTTTTTTCCTCAAAGCAGAGTGGAACAGCCTGTTCAGGGTTAAATCACTCCAGTACCAGTTTGACTTATCTACCAACAACTGGCTCTTGCAAATGTGGCCAAATGTCAGCTAGCAGTAATTATTTTATGGGGCATTTAGATTCTGTACAGGCTAGAATTTGGCAAAAACTTCTTGATAACCAGTGATTCCAAATATTTCAGTAACTGCATGCTTTGTTTTGGATATGGAGAGTGAGGTTCTTCCTACCCCACAGAGCAGAGTCAGTGCTGTGGCATTTTTATCCACCAAGAAGCAGAAGGAAAATCAGCTCCCTTTGCCTCCATCACACTGAAAGTGGCTGCATTTTACATGTTAGGGAAGAGATGCAAGCTGCAACAACAGAACAGAAAAGAAAGGAGCTGGGAATAAAAGACAAGTACCCCTCAGGAGGAAAGGCAGAAGGAACATAGAGAAAACTTCTGCTTGGTTGGTCTGATGCTCCTCTTTCCAGCAGCTCCCTTCCTCATCACAGCACACTGTGCCTGCTCACATTGCTTTCCTCACTGACAATTCCATTCAGGCCATCTGATTAGCCTAGAGAGGCAGTGTGGGTGAATGAATAGCAACAAGGCTGCTTGGTAAGTTCTGGCTCCATCACAAACCCACTGGTCATTTCCTATCAGCTTCCTTTCCTATCTTTGTCGTCTTTGTTTCTGCAGTGCTGCCCAGGGTCCAAACGCGGGTATAGGCATCCATAATTCATGTCCCTAAGAGAGCCACCACAAGGCAGTTTCTCACGTGACATAGCCATGCAGCCAAACGTGCTGATATTCAGGTCATTGCTGTCCCCAGCTGTCATCCTCACACACCAGATCTTCATGGGGTCTTGGGAGGTCATCTAGCCCATCCTCCCATCCCAGATGAGACTGTCTTAAATATCCTAGACTAAGAATGTACAGAGTATAACACAGGGGAAAGCAGATCTGGATCAGACCCAGTGAATGCTGCCCACTAGACATGATAAATAGTAGAAGGAGTATGGTCCACATACCAGGGTTAAATATACACACGAGAATATATGCTTTCTGTTAGTCAAGCCAGGGATTTAGCCAGCGAAAACTTCGGCACTCCTTGAATGTTTTGCCTATGAAAGTCAAGAATGAGTGCAGCAGTTTCCCCTTTTCATCTACCGCAACATCAATCTCTTAAAAATAATAAATAAATAAATAGTACCTTGAATACAATGCAGAAATAGCAGTTTTCTTTTCCTTTACAGTTGGTTAAGTGGCCTCCTCTATTAAAAACCTCTTGAATTACAGCTTTGAGGAGAAATACGGTAGATGTCATAGCGCCGATAATGGCATGTCAATGGAAGTAAGTTAAAATACCATGTTATTTCAGCAGGTGAATTTCTAGAACACAACAGAGGAAGCTGTCACAGCTTGAATGAGATCATCACTGAGTGATACCCGCAGAAAGACAGTAATATATCACCATTACAGCTGTAAATCTGTACGCAACATTTCTGCGTGTAATACACTCTGATCTGAGCTCCAGCAATTCCCCGTGTGGGTTAGGCAGAGTGTGCCCTATGTGTGTGACCAGGGTCAGGACTTGGAAAAGTTTATCTTGACTGCCATGGGCTTTGGATGGGCCTTCAATCCAAAGGCACTGTCTAAGCTCACATTAATCTCCCCTTATTCTGGTGCCCTTTCTTTTTCATAGAAAAATCTCTTGGCTGGTTCAGCTGACAATGGGAGCACGTCTTCCAGATGACAGTATTGTTGCACACACACAGACTTCTGCCATGAATGTACTGCCTCCACTATCGCAGGAAAGCTAAAATCAACTCAAGTGCCAGAGATGCTCTTTAAAATATTAAATGCACAAGTATTTTACAAATAGTATCTTAGCTGTAAATGACAACCTGGTAGTGCCTGGGAGATGCAGACAATTTACATCCTCCCTTTCCATATGAACTATTGTACTGAGACTTCCACATGCCAAATAAATTATTAATCAAGTTTGAAAAATATGCTGGAGCTCTCCTTCCTGTGAGGGAGGATGATGCTAACCACCAGATGGATTTGGCATGTAAGTCACACTGCCACTAAGTAACTGATGAACACCTTTCACCGATTTTATCACCTTCAGAGTTTACTTGTTTAGCTGGGAATATGTTGCATTATCTCCTCCTCTTTCGATGCCCCAAAGCTCACTGGACCACAGTACCATTAATGCACATCTGCCCTGGTGTGGGCACAGTAACACAGGTGGACACGACCTGCAGGGCAGAGCTGCAGTACACTGGTAGGGCATTAGAAAGTACACAGGAAGAAATCCTCAAATCTTTGTGATTTTGTTTTGTTTTGTTTGGTTTTGTGTTTGTTTTTGCCATTTAAGTTGACAGTGGTGGCTGCATCAGACATCACAAAGAAAGGGTGTAGTTCGCAATCACCCCTGCATTGTCTTCAGAATAAGGTGACAGAGAAAAGCAGAAATTTCTAGTATTTTCATGGCTTTTTCCCAGCTTATTTTTTTAATGTCACAGGCACTTGACGAACATATTTATTTCTTAGCACAGGGCAGAGGAGGCAACACAGAGCAGACATATTGGTTGGACTGTTGACTATGCCCTAAGTTAACTGAGAGCTCTCGTTTCCAAAAGCAGTGGACTCCAAAAGCCTCACCATATGAGCAAATCCACCAGGAAAAGATGAAGAGAGTGATCAACTACTGACGCTGTTACCACTGACGATGGTCAACCACTGCTCAGCCAAGAGATCTTGTAAAAGTCTTCCCCAACAAAGACGTTTCCCACGCCTTTAAGTTTCCTTTCAAAGCTTGACCGAGCCACAGCTTAGCTGTGGGGTTGTGTGCTCATGTCTCCACAGTCCTGATCTCTGCACAGAAGGCCCAGGCTATGAGAGAACCAGTGCTAAAGGCTCTTGGTGGTCTCCAGGAGCATGGCCTTGAAGTTCCTCTGCTGCTAACATGTTGTTGAAAGGAGTAAATGCTATGGCCATTGTGCACGCACCAGATCACTCTTCTGTGGTACAGAAAGGGACAGAGAAAGAAATGAAGCACTTTCCCTGACGTTTCTGCTACTGTGTTCTTTTAAAACACATTTAGATTAAGTGTCCAGTTCTACCTTGAGTATTTTATATCAGTGCAAATATACTACTGCAACCAGAATGTATACATTCACACACAACATATCTCCAGATGCAAAATTCTATTTCTCCGCTCTTCTGCATGTCTGCAGCTCCTGGTTCATTAGAATCATCTGCTTCGTGATAATAAACCAGGTTCAGCCACTCTGAGCCAGACCCAGCGAACATCCTTGGTAGATACCTTGCTGTTGTGCGAAAAAGGGCTGAGAATGTTTTGGCAGAAAATAAATCCTCTTGCATTTCAGCTTGTCGTCAGATATCAGAGGGGCAGGGAGTGGCTGAGTGATGCCCAATTTGGCACTGTAAGTCTGGTCGCATTCAATATATGACCTGTCACAAATATAGTTTCACAAATAGTGCACTGCCCAGTTCATCTAGTTGTGTTCGGATGGGCTCTGATGACCACCCTTAAGAAATCTGGCCGTGCCCAATGAGAACTCTCATGGCTAGATTAGTGAATAGTGCAGTTTAATAAAGCAACAGGTTACTGATTCTTTTGGATTGCTGGTGATAAATGCACTGTCCGCAAAACGTGTAGTTAAACAAGAACAGGAATAATACAGCCGACTACAATCACATTAAAGCATAAAACAATTCCATAGAGATTTCTAAGTTTCCGAGGAAAGCATTAAGTATAACTGTGTGAGAATCTTACCCAATAGGTGTCCCTATCATGGTGGAGGAGAAGTTCAGCCCAGTGACTACTCCCAGCTGCGATGGTATCCTTTTATCCTTCCCCTCAGAGATTATGCCTTTTTTTCCTTCCCCCTCCAAAACTCCTCTCTTAGGCTGTTTTATACTATTTTCTTACTTCCATGTGGAGCTTGAGTGACTCTAGTCCAACATACCTTTGTCTTGCTAAAGTTACTTGAAAACATGTTTTTGTCAGAAAGGTAGAAAACTGCTGACTCAGGGCTGGCTTAGAAGAATAATGTGGTTTACCAAAGATCATCAAGTCCCCATCCCTGCAGGCTGATCACAGAATTTGGCCACAGGGTCTCCACTCCACTGCATACTCCATGTTGTTTTTCCTTAAAGTCAGCATACCAGGCTCCCCTGATGTTTGCCAACAGCTAAGGTCGCAGGTCACATTGCTTAGGGAGTTATCATGGAACAGATTATCCACCACTTTTCCACCCTGGAGGTTTACCTTCTCTCAAGAAGTGGACATTTCAACAACTTGCCTCCAGCAAATATTCCACACTTGCTGCCAACCCATCCGCTATTTATGAAGGGTTCGCATGTGTGTGTGTATATTCATAGTGCCTCATTTCCTAATGAAGTGAGTCATTAGGAATCCAGCCAGATGAAAGCCCAGCAAAACAGTATCAATGAATTTTCCTGCCCATTTTCTAGTCAGAGCACCCGCCTTCTGTGCAACAATCACCTCGTTGTGTTATGAGCTCTATAAAGGCAAATGCAAAAAGGCCCTGTCTCAGATCATAGAACTGTAGAATCATAGAATCATTAAGGTTGGAAAAGATCTTTATGATCATCTAGTCCAACCATCAACCCATCACCACAATGCCCACTAAACCATGTCCCTAAGTGCCACATCTACACATTTCTTGAACACCTCCAGGGATGGTGACTCCACATCTCCCTGGGCATTCTGTTCCAATGCCCTATGACTCTTTCCGAGAAGAAATTTTTCCTAATATCCAACCTGAACCTGGAGCAACTTGAGGCCATTACCTCTTGTCATATCATTAGTTACCTGGGAAAAGGCTGATCTCCACCTCTCTACAAACTCCTTTCAGGTAGCTGTAGAGAGCAATAAGGTCTCCCCTGAGCCTCCTCTTCTCCAGACTGAACAGCCCCAGTTCCCTCAGCTGCTCCCCATAAGCCTTGTGCTCCAGGCCCTTCACCAGCTTTGTTGCCCTTCTCTGGACACACTCCAGGGCCTCGATGTCTTTCGTGTACTGAGGGGCCCAAAACTGAACACAGCACTCGAGGTGTGGCCTCACCAGTGCCGAGTACAGGGGAACGATCACCTCCCTGTTCCAGCTGGCCACACTACTCCTGATACACGTCAGGATGCTGCTGGCCTTCTTGGCCACTGGGCACACTGCTGGCTCATGTTCAGCTGGCTGTTGACTATCACCCCCAGGTGCTTTTCGTCTGCACAGCTTTCCAGACATTCTGCCCCAAGCAGAGTAGCATTGCTTGGGGTTGTTGTGACCAAAGTGCAGGACCTGGCACTTGGTTTCGTTAAACCTCATGCAGTTAGCCTCAGTCTATCGATACAGACTGCTCAGATCCCTCTGTAGGGCCTTCCTACCCTCAGGCAGATCAACACTTCCCTCCCAACTTGGTGTTGTCTGCAAACTTACTGGGGGTGTACTCAATCCCCTCATCCAGATCATCAACAAAGATATCAAACAAGACCGGCCCCTGCACTGACCCCTGGGGAATACTGTTTGTGACCAGTCGCCAGCTGGATTTAACTCCATTCACCTCTGGACCCAGCCATCCAGCCAGTCGAAGATTACGCCCGTCCAAGCCATGGGCTGCCACTGTTTCCAAGAGAATGCTGTGGGAGACAGAGTCAAAGTCTAGTCTTTACTAAAGTCTAGGTAGACTACTAGAGCCCAGGTAGACTACATTTACAGCCTTTCCCTCATCCACCAGGCAGGTCACCTGGTCACAGAAGGAGATGAAGTTGGTCAGGCAGGACCTGCCTTTCATGAACCCATGCTTGTTAGTCCTGATCCCCCCAGCTGTCCCACACAGGCTGTGTGATTGCACTCATTATGAACTGCTCCATAACCTTCCCTGCTACTGAGGTCAGGCTGACAGGCTTGTAGCTCCCCAGATCATCCTTCTCTCCCTTCTTCTAGATGGGTGGCAAGCTTCCAGTCGTCTGGGACCTCCCTGGTTGACCAGGGCTGCTGGTAAATGATGGTCAGTGGCTTGCCAAGCACTTCTGCCAGCTCCCTCAGTACTCTTGGATGGATCCCATCTGGTCCCATGGACTTGTGACCATCTAGGTAGAGTAGCAGGCCTCTGACTGCTTTCTCCTGAATTGTAGGGGATTTAATCTGTTCTCCATCCTTGTCTTTCAACTCAGAGGGCTGAGTACCCTGAGGATAACTGATCTGACTCTTAAAGACAGAAGTAAAGAAGGCATTGAGTACCTCCGCCTTTTCTTCATCCTCGGTGGCAATTTTCCCCACCACAACCGATAAAAGATGGAGAATCTCCTTGACCATCCTCTTGCTATTAATATATCTTAAAAAAACATTTTTTTTTTGTAATCTTTCACACCAGTGGCCAAATGAAGTTCCTGCTGTGCTTTTGCTTTTCTAATTTTGTCCCTGCATGTCCTAGCAACATCCTTGTACTCTTCCTGAACTGCCTGTACTTTCTTCTAAAGGAGGTAAACTGTTTTTTTCCCAGAGTCTCAGTAAAAGTTCCCCGTTCAGCCAGGCCCGTCTTCTTCCCCGTCGCCTCATCTTACAGCACACGAGAATGGCCTGTTCCTGCACCTTTAAGATTTCCTTGGAATGTCCAGCCCTCCTGAACCTCTTTGCCATCTAGAACCAATTTCCAAAGGACTCTCTCAACCAATGTCCTAAACAGCTCAAAGTCTGCACTCTGGAACATATGTTACATATGACAATAACATATGGATAAATTAAGAGGCAATTCATGGCACAGTGAAATGGCAATACAGGCTGCCAGGAAGGGGTCTTCTTGCGTCGCTACCTGCTCATTGCCAACATTTCTGTGGGCTTAACACCAAAGAGAAGAATTAAAACAATTCATTGTTGATGGCATAAATATAAATAGTTGTGCCATTTACTCTGGTACCTATCTTTAATTATTAAAAATATCTTCCTAATTGATGACAGATGATGTTAATATAATGAAAGACTTTTATATCTGCCTGGAATTCTTTGAAACTTAAGAATTATATCTGGACCAACACAGACCTTTACAGCTAGAAAAGACAACAAATCTCTGTCTTGTTCTAGAGTGTTCATTGATTTGATCATTACTCACAGGAAATAGCAAAGCAGTTAGAGCTAGTTTCTAGCAATGGAAGAAGTATTAGTTACAAGGCCACATAAATCACTAGACAAGAAATGAAAATGGAAAGTCTGGATTTTCCCTTTAATTTTCTTAGAATCATAGAATCGTCTGAACTGGAAGGGACATTTAACGGCCACCTAGTCCAACTCCCCTGGAGGGAAGAGGGACACCTACAGCTTGATCAAGTTGCTCAGAGCCCTGTCCAGCCTGACCTTGAAGCTCTCCAGGGACGGGGCATCCACCACCTCTCTGGGCAACCTGTGCCAGTGCTTCACTTACTTACTGTAAAGAACCTTTTCCTTGTATCTAGTCTAAATCTCCCCTCTCTCAGTTTGAACACATTTCCCCTAGTCCTATCAGAACAGGCCCTGCTAAAGAATTTGTCCCCTTCTTTCTTGTACCCCCCCTTTAGATACTGAAAGGCCGCTATCAGCTCTCCCCAGAGCCTTCTGTGCCCCAGCTCTCTCAGCCTCACAGGGAGGTGTTCCATCCCTCGGATCATTTTTGTGGCCCTCCTCTGGACGCGCTCCAGGAACTCCATGTCCCTCCTGTACTGAGCACTCGCCATCTGGAGGCAGCACTCCAGGTGGGGTCTCACCAGCGCAGAGCAGAGGGGCAGGATCACCTCCCTTGCCCTGCTGGCCACACTGCTTTGGATGCAGCCCAGGATGCGGTTGGCTTTGTGGGCTGTGAGGGCACACTGCTGGCTCATGTCCAGCTGTCATCCACCAGTACCTCCAAGTCCCTTTCAGCAGGGCTCTGCTCAATCTTTTCATCCCCCAGCTTTTATTCATAGCAGGGGTTGCCTTGCCCCAGGTGCAAGATCTTGTACTTGGCTTTGCTGAAGCTCATGAAGTTAGCCTGGGCCCACAGCTCCATCCTGTCTAGGTCTCTCTGAATGGCATCCCATCTCTCAGGTGTATTGACTGCACCACACAGCTTGGTGTCATCTGCAAGATAAAAGTTATAAGGTGCAGGAATGGCATTTTGTTGTCATCACTTTTATGTGGTGTGGCATAAAACAATTCTGGGAAATAAACAACAGGACAGTAATGATCAAACACTTCCTGTAATTCCTCTCCCCGCCCTACCAAAAAAAAAAAAAAAAAAAAAAAAAACCACAACAATAGCTTTCTTGTAGGAGCTGCAAAGAAATTATGTGGCAAGCATTTTTTATTATAGCTGTTTTCAGAAGTGTTGAACTATTAATACAGTACACAGGACTGAATTTAGTAGGAAGACTTAGGGGGGCTTTGACCTCACTTAATCTCTTACTCTTCCCACTCTCCTTTAGTGCTGTTTGGCTGTAAACTTGCTCTGTAACCTGGTACAAGAGCAGATCTCCTTCCCCTTCAGGGGCTCTCAGTGCATTTGATAAATGGGCTTTGGCTGAACAAAGCACATAGAAAAACTCTCAAGGATTTCAGGGAGATTTGGACTGAGTCCTTGACAATCTTTGCATCGGAGTTCTACTTGAAGAGGTTCACAAGGAAATGGTGTCTGTCATCGCCTCTTTGCTCTTATCTGCCTATTGAACCAAATTCCAATAACAAGTAGACATGCACCCTTGGAAGCCTCCATATGCAAGTTTCAGAAGGAAATGCAGTTCTATGTGCTCCACAGACTTCCCTGCTTTCCTACGGTTTTTGAGCAGAATTGATTCAGATCTGAAATGAAGGCTCACCCCTGTGCCTATTAATCACCTTTCTCATGCAGTGTTGTTGCAGCTGCCACCACATACACTCCTTGGGCACTGTTCCATGGTTCTGCACCTTCCAAAGTTGTGCTGTGATCACTAGCACTGATTTTTCTTCTCAGGGTAGTGGGACAAATCTTCTAGAACAGCTATAAATGATCACTATCTTATATAATTTTCTTGACACTTGACTGCACTCTCAGTCAGTTGACTACTGATTTAGATTCTCATCACACTTTAGTAGTTTTCAAAGCAATTAATTTTCTGGCTGAGATATTATTTACATCTTCTTGTACACAGTAAAGCCATAAGGAGCCACTGGGCCATCTATTCGGACTCCTGCAGAAGTCTCTGGACCAAGAACTGGGCCCCAAAAGAACTACATCATATCTTGCATGAAACCACCATGAGTTTGCAATGATGGATAACTTACTCCAAGTCTTGGGAAGCTGCTCTAATGTTGCTCAGGAGAGTAGCTAAGGTCAGATGATTTTGCGTGAAAAAAAAAAAAAAAAAATCATTTTTTATTTGTAATTACTATGCAATTTGAAACATCTGTAAAAAGAAAGATAAAAGGAAAGCATTCACATGTATGGAGAGCAGCGTATAAGGAATGCAGGTTTCCTTTTATATCCCTATTACCGTGTTTGATCCTCTCCAGCTCCTGTAATTGCCCTCTGTGTGATTATCTTCAGCACAATACAATGTTTTTTAAGTCTGTGCAGACTAAAATTGTATTGTAATACAGTGACTGCTTTGTCTCTAATAGATCTTTTGTAAATTTGCAGTCAGCAGCAGCTCTATTTGGTAAATAATATAAATCCAAGATAGGTTTATTCTAAGCAGGAAAAGCCTCAGGGTGACTGAGGTGTAAGAAACAGCTCTGAATGAGCAATTCAAATGGAGAAGGCATTTAAATAATTAACTTCCTTTTGATAGGATTTTCCTGCTGTAGTTGCTGAAAAGATAAACAATTAACAACTGAAACTCTCTTTCTTGTCTGAGCCTTCTCTGACTTTATGAAATAATGGGCTTTGCTCCAGGATGAGAATGGCACATGGACTATCCCCACAGCTGAAGAAAAGCTTCCCTATAAAGGAAGAGAAAAAGCAAGGTTAATAGTCTGTCAGCTGTGTGTATGAGAGGGTGTGGGATGAGTTGGTCTATCTTCTTGGTGGAGGCACATCCCTACATGAGCTGCTCTTCATGGCAGTGAAGTAGAATGAGACTGTTCCTCCCAGTGTGGTGTGGATTTTCATATCTGTGAACCATCAATGGGATCAAGCATCTTAGTGGGGCACAACCAGTGAACCTAGTGGTCATTTGGCAGAGTCAGTGACGCTGCTGAACCTCACCAAGAGCACAGTCAAAAACCTCCCCTGAGCTGCTTCCAGACCATCACTGGGCAATTGTTGTCTTCCAGGAGTGCGGCTGGAGCAGGGGCTGGGGGTTGTTCAGGCAGAAGAATAAAGCAGATGGGAATGCAAAGGGTGGGAGAGGAGGGTAGGTTGTTCAGCTGCAATATGAACATGCTTCATGAAACTTTCCCAAACACGACCTATGATAACAGGCAGCAGCAAGCTCCCATGCCTGACTACTATCTAGTCCATCTTGATGTTCACGGGAATTACTCACAAGTCTGTTACAGAAGGCCACGCAGTTACTCTGCGTTCACTTACGCAAATAGGAGATATTCACCCTCCATGAAGACATATTGTGCAATAACATCCAAAAATAGAATAAGCCAAAAAACATCTTTTGAATTGTCTTCTGCTTGATTTGAAAGAGGGGGAGGAGCAGTAGGCAGTGAAGCAAACATCTTTTGCTGTAAAGACCATTAGAAAAAATGTTCCAGGACCTATTCATACAAATCAAACCTCATAACAATACCCAGCATTTTCTGCTAACGTTATTTAAGAAATCATTTTGAGCATTTACTGGATAACACTTCAAAAAAATTATCCTTATTCCTTGTAAATACCAAGCTGATGACTATTAAGATCTTCAGTATACTATTGCTACCTAACTCAGTTTCACCCTTAGCGTTTACTTTTGGGGATTTCCTTCAAAGGAAAAACAAAAGAAGAAGAGAAGAACAAAATGTATTATGGCACTTAGTTGGGAATAAGGCTAAGAAAACATAATAAAAACAATTGATTGCATATGCCTATCACTGTATAGCTGAATGATAGTTCTGGTTTCTTTAGCAGTGCATTCACAGCAGTCATTACAAAAAAAGCAGACACATGCACACATAGACACATGCGCACACACATACACACACAGATAAAAACCGCACCATGAAACCATCCTCTGAAAATCAGCCCTGTCTGAAGGAACTGGAGCTGAAGGAAGAGGGAAGTCCAAAAGAAGATAAACCATAGGAACTGACTGAGCCTTGAGTCTGGCCATGAGTCTCTGATATTTCTGGCTATGACATGACGCTTTTTCAACAGCCATTCCAATTTCTTGCAGAACTTCAAAGAGGGTCTGCTGGGCAACAATGGACAGAACTGTCTTGATTTTTTTTTGTGTAATCTGTAAATCTGGAAGCTGAAAGTATCTCTGAGCATCTTCCAAGAGAAGGATATATTCAGATCAGCCCTGCCCAGGAAAGCTTTATATGTTTATAATCCTTCCCCAAAGGGGAAGAGAAGAATCAAGACCAATGTCTACAGAGAGAAAAGGTGGCACACAGAGCCATGGGCAGGGAAGCGAGGATGAGAGGCTCCTGGTCTGGGAAGGAGGAAGAAGGTGGGAAGAGAAGGTTCATTTCCATGCCACAGAGAGGAGACGGAGGCAGAGTAGGTGACAGAAGTGTCAGGTGGGACCTCAGAGGTCACAAAGCCCGTCTTGGACAGTAAAGGAGAGAGAAGAGATCAGAAATTGGAGACCAGGCAAAAGAGAGTGCTGTGGCATGGGAATCAGTAGCCCAATGGACAGTGTAGGACAGGCTGCAGGGATTCTGCAATGGGTGGTGTGAGTGAGTCCACACGGATGCCCCCCTTGGCAAATGTGCCGGGCTGATTACAAAGCCTAGCCTTGGCACAATGCCCTGGGTAAAAACAGCTGCTGAGATAACAAGGTGAATACATATAGCACTGGAGCAGAATATCCAAAACTACTTTCCTATGCCCAAACCTGAGCAGGTTAAACAGGACAGCAGCAATCGACTGGGTTGAACAGTACCCAGGGAATTACTTCTAAAGGAAAAAAGGAGCCAGCCTGAAATTAAGTATAAACAAAAAAATTTATAACAACAGGGAGAGGCCTTGGAGTAGCAGCCAAAAAAATTGATGTGACACTGCCAGAAGAACCAGCAGTATCACAGACTCTGCTGAGGCTGGCAGAGCTGCTGTCCCATTGAGCACCATGAGGAACCAGCATCCAGCTGGTGGGGTGACGGCAAAGGATACCACCGTGGGACCCACACCTGGAGCACCTGTATGTGAGCCCGATGGGACTTCCGTCACTGGCGTGCATGTGGGCAGCCCTACGGCCAGGAGAGGGGTGAGGGCTGAGAGCACACATGGTCTCTGCTAGGTGGTGTGCATGTAACTGCTCACACCTTGGTGAGGAATTGGTTATTTGTATTTTAAAATTTATATGTGCTTATTAATGTTTTTTGCTGGCCTCATTTTGTGGTTTGTCAGTTGTATTACTGGTATTGATCTTTCATACACAGTTCACTGGTTGCCAGTTAATTATTTGTCATTAAAAAGCAACAAAAAATACTTCAGTTCTGGTTTGATTTAAAACACCTGAGCTGCGCAGATTTTTCCTTGTGGCAGATGACAGAGCAGCTCTTAAGTGAAAAACAAAGGCTAAATCTGCCCCAGCTCTCGCACAGGACTGGAGAGAGCAGCAGAGCTGTGATGCTTGAGCCACAGGCACCCCACCAGCAGCCGGAGAGCAGAGCACAGGCTGGAGCACTTCACACAGTTTGGGATGAGGCTGTGAGATGGAGAGCTCCATTGCAGCCCATCAGGTCTGGCTGGGGAACCTTGCAGCTCTCACACGTGGAAGTTTTGTGTCACAAACTCATAGCTTCCAGCATGCTCTTGTTCAGCGCTGAAAGCACTGCCAGTCAAGTTTTCTCCTTTAGTTGGCCAAAATGAGTGAATGTAATGAGCTCTTCCACACATGTCATGTCTGAGAGAAGCATTTCTGTAGAGTGCACCCTGTGCTGACAGGACACAGCTAGACAGCCCCCTGGGTGAGGTGGCACTGCTTCTTGTGTGCACCGTGCACCTTCTGCAGGCAGCTGCAGGTATCCCGATGAAGTGGGCAGTCATTTAACAAAGTGGTAAGACACATCGCCCCCTTGTTTCTGCAGGTACCCTGAGGTCTTGGGTTAGGAGCCCTGTGCAGCCAGCACACAAGGTCCTGATGGCAACTGAGTCCTTGCATGTTGCTCTAATAGCAAGGGAAGGAACAGCTGGACAGCTGGGAACAGCTCTGAAGACATGCAGTGTCCTGGAGGGAAAACTGAAAGGAGTTTGTGTCTGTGGATCCATTTCTGCCCATTTCAATTTTAAATTATCAGAGCTTGAAAGGCAAAGTCTGTGTCTTGGATTGCAACTCATGGAGTTGCTTCACTTTACCTTTTGTCCAATCTCTTCTTGGTGCAAAACATCAGGGCAGCCCACATTACAGAGGGCCTTGGTTCACAGAACTCATTCTTCATCTTGCTTTTCTCCTGCAGCTTCATTTCTGCAAGGCACATCCATGCAGATTACTAGCTGTCATTTATAAGACAAGTTAAACACACATTCATGTCTCTTTGAAGGCAAACTCTGCTTCCCCCAGCTCCCAGTGACCTGAATTGGTACATGACAAGGTGTATGAGGGTGAAGGAACCTTCCTTACTGCAAACATACAAAGCCCACAACTCTGAGATGCTAAATACCATTTATTAGAGAACACAGACTCCTGGGGCTGCAGTGACTAACTGGAAGGTGCTGCCCCTCTCCTGCCTTCGCAGAAGACCGAAAGAACAGCTCAGCTGCAGGCTGAGCAGAAGTCAGCTCTGCCCCATTCGTCCCTAGGGAGTGACAAGCAGGGCCACCTCAGAACAATGCACCTCTGAAGAAAGAGAATTTATTTAAATATTATTCAGGATGTGATTCAGCTGTCCACGCCCAGGCATCTCCTGCCTTTTTAAGCTCCTGCTCAAAAATATATTTTGGGGTCCCATCCATAAAAAGAAATGGAGGAGCCACAAGCACCCTGCATTTGCATGGCCATATCCATCTGCCAGGTTCACACAGGACAGCTGCAGCATCTCCTTGTTGGGCCGATGTGCTTGCAGCTCCTCCTCATGGGCAGTCATGTGAGGATCCCTGGAGACACAAGGAGAAGTGAGGGGGAAGGAGATAATAATAGCTGAATAATTTATTCAATGAGATTCATGGAATTTGGGAACTAATACATTCTATGAATAATATTTTCATTATTTTCCCATCTCCAGTGTTAACAGAAGATATGAATAACAATTGAAGAAAACTTGAATTACGACAACGCTATTGAACTTTGTAAGCATACATCACCTGAACTGAGGGGACTCTAGTTCTGCCTGCCATCAGCTTGATGTAGACGTTTTCAAAACTCATAAAATGTGTATTTGCCATTTTGGCCTTTCCTCACAGAAAGTTTGCACTCAGATTACCTGACAATAAGGATCAATCAATAACTCACAAGCTCTTTCTTTCCCAGAAAATTGCTAACAATTTCTTTCTTTCAGCGCTTCAGAAATTACATCCCTGGAGACAGCAGACCTCTCATCTTTACAGCCCCCTCTGGATGTGAGGTGGCACATCTCTGTGCTCAGGGGAAAAGCTCATTCCCCAGAGCATGACAGCCTGGCACTGCCCCGTGGCAGCGTTTGCTGGCAGCTCCCTGTTGCAGCACTTCTCCAGCAGCTACAGATAGATCGAAGGGGGAAGGCAGCAAGGCTCTTCTCACCCCTTGTACCTCCCATTGCATCTCCTGCTATACTGTGAATAAAGTTCATGTCTAAAACAAAATGACATGAATTCCTGATATTGGCTCACTGACATCAAATGCACACCACCCTTTGACATCAGTGGTGAAAAATCGGTCTAAAGAAAAAGAAAAACATCCAATAATTTCCATCCTCCAAAATTCATAATCTAATTGATAACTGCAAGGCACTGACAGTTGTTCATCAGCTAAATGTCAAATTCACCAGTTCCTCAAGGGCCTCTACTCAATCTGAAGAAAACATGGTTCACACACGTTTAATACTAACTTTGAAATAAAGAGGAATTAAACAGAACATTAGAGAGGGATGAATAAATTATAATGGCATTAATGAGACTGATGCTTATATTTAAAGAGAAAAGTCCCAGAGGGTTCAAGTAGCACCAAGTTACTAATAACTTATTAATTTTGGAAGTGATAGCAGATAACATATTAAATGTGATAAATATGAGTGTGCACTGTGATTACTGCTGCAGAAGACGAAGTCTTTCGGCATATGATACTACAGGGTATCATTTATAAGGCCAGAAAAATAATTATTCTTTTTCAATGTCTTCAGGAAAGATTGCAGCTGGATAGTTATATGCACTCCTAGGCACTCCACTACAGGAGGATACTGATAAACCAGAAGAAATTTGAGATTCCGACTATGAGTAAAGAAAATGATAAAAAGGCTCTGATAAAAAGAGTAGGGGACAAATCCTCTTCAGAAAGATAGAAAGAACCAGATATGAACAGAAGAGAAAGCTGATGAGAAATTATGTGACACTCAGAAGAGAAAAAGCACAGCAAACAAGTCAAATAAAAGTCACTGGAAAAAGATTTCTTTACCAAATTAATGCCCAAAGTTGCTGCCACTTCCTACCTGAAGTACAAAACTGAAGACAATGAATCAGAACAAAACTCCCAAGGAGACAGGACGTTTAAGAACCTGTATTTTTCATTATTAAAGAATTTAAATTTTCTAAGTTGTGCTCTGAGGAATTAATTCCTGCCTTTGCTTCTTGACTTAAGACTGAAACTATCAAATATTTACATAAGCAGTATCTTCAGGTCTGTGAGGATTTCTGCTCAGTTCAGCAGATTTCGTGCATGTGAGCAGCAGGACTGAGCTGCTCAGGTGTGACACAGCCACTTTGCACTGTGCTGCCAGCATGCTGGCAAGTCAGCCACCACTCAGGCACTGCTACCCTAGTGTCAACATGATCCTACTGAGAAGAAAAACTGGGATAAATACAGGCATATCGCTTATATTCTGAGAAGCTGGAGCTGCAGAAAGACATACAAGTAGAAAAGAGAGTAGAGTGAAGGAAAAGGAGCACGGATGCTCACCAGCCTCCTACTTCGTTAATGTAAGAGGTAGCAGCTGGAGTTAGAGGAAGCAGAGGCTGGCTAGGCAGCACATTGTGAACTGCCTTGTGCAGCACATTGTCTAAATGTGTGGGGTGGAAATGATAATAATAAAAGAGCTGTAATCCACCTTTATCCTTCTAAGCCCCAGAGCATGCGCTGGGCGCTTTTGTTTTAGTGAGGACTTGAGCCATCATATTAAAAAAAGGATCCTTGAAAACAGAGTATGTGGTGTTTCACATTCACAAAAAGAATGAAAACAGTAAATAACAGCTAGTCAACATGAATTGCTCCTTGCAGAGCCCTCAGTGTGGTTCTAGGGACTCCATCATCAGCTGATGGAGCTGGTGGGACCTTTTTCCGTTAATACCTAGTGGATGTAGAGAAAAAGATAGGAAAACCCCCAAAGCAGATAAATGAGATTAATTTCTGAGGAGGCCTCTAAAATTTGACTTCTGTAACCTGAATGTGGCAGTATTATTTGAAATGAAGTTTCAGGGAGGATTGTAAAGTATTCATAGTGTCCCGAGACTAAACCATATCCTCAGCAACATTTCTCATGATAACCCAGCTCCTGGGTTGGGGCAGGGGGAGTCTGGCTTAAAGGAGCATGCCCAATGAAGACAGTACATGCACAGGGGACATTTGTCCCCTCCCTCCACCTGTGCCCCTTTCAGATACCCTCTTCCACGGACTTCCCGGATGTACTGGGTCTCAGAAAGTCCGCCCAGCCCAGCCCCTGGGAGGGTCTGTTGGCATGAAGGGGACATCTCCAGAAGCTTTTCTAGTTCCCCCCATCTACTTGTCCTCCTCTCTCCTTGAGGTGAGCATCCCTTTTGTTGTGGAAGTGGGGAGAAATAAGCAGACCATGTGCTTCATCCTTGCGCAGCAGTGTCAGACACAGAGCACCTGGATGTGGGGACAAGAGCACCATGCCTTGGGAGCATTCACTGGAGGGAAGTAAAAGCAGTGGGAAGGTGACACCACAGTAACAGCCATGGACAAGCCTGCGTCCTCCAACCATTGCTTCTGGTTGTTCTGCCCATAGCTTGCTTCTGCCTGGCTGCATGTTGCTCGATTGAGACCCACCAGTGGGTGTGGATAAAAGATTGGAATGAAGTTGATTAAACTCAGAAAAGGTGGTATACTTGTGCCACCATAACATTTCAAAAGCCATTAATGTATCTGGAGCTAATAATAATATATTAGCCGGCTGAACAAAGCTACGTTAGAGGTTAGTACTTGAGTATATTTTTTATAATCATTTTTGTATTAATTAGTTCCAGCCTGCAAATTGCTTGGAAAAAAAACCCAATGAATTTAATCTGTTTTGCTCCCATCTAAGTGAACGTGAGTTCAGATAGTTGATTTTATAGTCTATTTTAATTACTTAGGTAAGATCTAAGTAATACAGTAAGGCTATACCTACATCTTTGCCAAATAGCAACAAGATTTTACACCCAAAAGCCTGTGTTATTAGTTTAAGAAATAGCTTTTCAGAAAAGATTAGATATTGCTTCTAGACCTGCTATAAGCTATTCTATGGCTCTAGTATGTTGTTAGTTATTCATATTTATCTCCATTCTATCTCATGCTTTTATAGCTATTACTTTTCAGAGAAGCACATAAAAGTTTGAAACAATTTTTGATTTTTTAGGTTAGTAAGTAGTTCTGGGTTAAAACTGAAAAAGAATTATGATGTTATACCTGTCCTGTTGGTTTTCTCCAGCGATGAGGGAACCAAAAATAGGCTAATGTAAAATGAAAAAGAGACTTAATGAAGAGTTAGTTTGTCCTATAAAAGTGAAACAAGCCCTCTACAGCATCATTATTTGTCTTCTGTAGCAGGCTGTTATTTTCTGAAATAATATTCATCTGTGAAACAGGAAGGAATTCCTTCCACTTGCTTTGATCCTAAAAATGTTAGATGCCTAGTCTGAGCCATGCAGAATCTCCAGAAGGAGCTTTTTTTTCAAACCCCAGAACAGTTTGCTGTATATCACAGAATCAGTCACAAAATGGTTAAGGTTGGAAGGGACCTCGGGGCTCAGCTACTCCAACCCCTGCTCCAGCAGGGACACCCAGAGCAGGGTGCCCAGGTGCCTTTGGAAGATCTCCAAAGAAGAGACTCCATAGCCTCTCTGGGCAACCTGTGCCATCAGCTGCACAGGATCTGCTCTCTTCTCTGGCTTCTGGAAGCCCTAGTCTACTCATTTGGCCAAGAGAGTGAACTTTTAGACATCTTTGATTGTATTTGCGTATATAAGAAATTCTACTTGCACTCAAAAAGCTTAGCTTGTAAGAAGAGTGAAGTGTCATTAATAAAATGTGCAAATGACTCAGCGGCGATTATGACCTATGGATGAGCTCTTACTAATGCTTCTGAAGATGCATAACAGCCCCTGGGAACAGTCCTACCTGTGCCAGCAGGACTACTCCTGTGAAAAGAGGTGCGAGTGTAAGCGCCTGTAGGGTGATATGGGGTGTGTGTAGCAAACAGTAGGAAATTCCCTTTGCATTTGTCTTTTCTGTCGGAAGAGACCTTGGTGCAAATAGATTGCTTACAGCTCTAAAACTTAATTTTATTGTATCCATACCAGGCAATTCAAGCTGGAAAAGAAAAAAAGAAAGGAATGTTGCACTTTATACATGAGGTATTCTCCTCCAGTTAACCAAATGAAAAAGAGTATGCCACCATATGATTAATGGCTAAACATAATACGCCACTGAATAAATAACCACTGTAAATATAGCTATCTTCACAGCAGGGAATGCCTTAGCACAAATAACAGCAGGCTAGCTGACAGCCAGAGAGATGAGTGTTTCATTTGCAGACACAAGCCTTAGCTGAGTGGCTGTGGTCAGCAAGAAACAGTATCTAATGTTTGGCTGGACCTTGGGCTGGATCAGATTTACTGGGCAGGCCTTAGAAGGTCCATTGATTTTAATGGACTCTTAATGAACACAGCAGATTATTGTTCTGAAGGCCAGCAGGAACAGGGAAGCAGGACAGTGTAGGCAGTAATGATTTTAGGTAGAAATGATGGGGAAAAAGGTATCTTAGTTACATGTAATATATTACTATTCTCTTGCCATATCGCCTGAGCATACAGCAAGTATAAACCCAAAATATCTCTTTATTGTTGCCTGCAGTGACAATAATTAGCCCCCCTGCCTACATCAGAAATAAAACTTCCTCCACAGTTTTAGGTCGGCCAGGAAAATTCATACTGAAAAAATGGGTTAGACATCACTGTCTTAAAAATCAGACCTCAAAAGAGAGCAAATTCCAGCTCAGCTGCTCAGACTGCCCTGTCTCCCATCCCCACAGGAGGAATACATACTATCAGCCCCTCATTTACACCAGTCTCTAGGCTTTCCATTCCCCAGAATAAACCATGCTGCCTACCTCCAACACCTCTCTTCAGATAAAATGCTCCATTCTCCAAGGTGCCAGAGGAAAGTTTCCCAGATACTCAAACTCTTTTTTTTTTTTTTTTTTTTTCAGAAGATTTGAAAAGCATGGACATGCAAACCTGGTGCACAGCCTCTCTGTAGGCTCTCAGTAGGCTCTGTCAGCAAAGAAATGAAAATAAAACCAGGCATGTGGCAGATTTACGCTGCTCACTATGTACACAACTCCATCAATGTAACCCATATTCCTGTACAAGATCACCCTCATTGTAATAAAATGCTGTACAGAGGGTCAATAGAAGATAATTATGAATTGCATAGTTATAGCATTGTAAAACTCATATACATTTTTTTTTTTTATGTACATATTTGTTTTCATGTTCAGAAAAGATAAATGCAGCTCAGTCCAAGTTCAGCACTTGAGAGGTGTGGGGAAAGGAGAGATGATTATCCAGGAGATGACAGGAAGAGCTTGGCTTGTTTAAGCAGCAAAGACTGAGATGAGAAAGAGTTTTGATTTACACATGACATCAAGGGTAGACATCTATGAGGATAAAAGCTGCAGGGCTGTGCTAGCACAAGAGAAAATGAGTACAACCATGAACAGATTTTAGCAGAAAATTAAACTGTTTGTAGCCATACGAACGATGTCCTGGCAACAGCTTTCCAACAGGAACAATGTGAGCAAACAATGAAGTGACTTTTATTTTTTAAGAGGGGGAATTCTATAACATGGAGGTGTGTGATGGAAAGGAACCGAGCCATATGAACCCCAAAGTCCCTCCCTGTCCCATGTTTCCCACAGCCTGTAAGCCGTGATGCCAGTTTCACAGCGCTGAAAGGCTGCGGACTCTGCTTTCCATGCATCTCTAATCCGTCTCAGACAGAAACAGGTTACACGATGCAGGAAATGGGGACGGTGAGTCCTCCAGGAGCCAGATGTCCTTGGGAAATCTGGAGAAACTGCAAAGTTATTATTTAATTAAGAGCGTGTTTCCCAAATGTCCCTGTTTGTGAAAGCTGATACATGCTGAGATTAAATTCAGCAGTTTGACATTCATATGACTGTGATTTAGCTGGAGATGGAAGCAAAGACAATGTCATCTCAGGGAGCTGCTGAATCAGAAATATGATGCAAACATCGGTTATAGCAAGCCATTTTGGGGATGCCAATGGACAAAACTAAATGGTTCAACATGTAGGCTCATAAAACTCATTATCCTCAGTCACTTTGCACAAGTCTGGGCTTCACAAGGTTAAGAAGCTTGTGAGGGCCATCTTTCCTGTGGATACCACCTTCGCTGGATTGCTACAGTTCTGTGTGTTAGAGAGTACAAGAAAAATCTTGGGGTTTTTTGGGACTTCATTCTCTAATGTTGGCCAGAACTCAAAAAAGTAGAAGAGAATAAAACTGGAAAACACTGCAGAAAATAGAATTAACCAGAAGACTCAGGACATTTAGACAGGATTTTTTTGAGTTAATTTTGAAAACAGGGAAAACTAAGAGAATTCCTATTTTCTCCCACCTTTAAGCAATCCTCTCTTCCACAGGAATTTCAAGGAAGCCTGCAAGTGTAGATGAATGAACACAAATCAGAATAAGATGGTGAGAGCTGACAGCACCTCCTCAGAGCTTTGCTCACGTCAGCTCTGCCCACGGTGGGCGTGCAGCAGGCTCCCGTGCTGCCCAGTGAGACCCAGGAGCAGGGTTTGACACCACACATCTGAGAGTGGCTCCGATAAACAACCAGCCCTTGGGGCTGCTCTCGCGGCTGAATCAAGCCCTGACACATCTGAAGCTCTCTGTTTACAAAACAAACTTGCGTAAATGTTTAATTTCTCCAGAAACACAGTGAATGGTGGCAGCTGCTTAACAAACCTAAGAGACGCTGCAGCAGCACCTTCTGCAGCCTGGTGCTTGCTAACCAGCAGCTGCTTTCCTGTAGCGTGTAAGTGGAAGTGACAGTTCATCATGACCTAGAGGACAGCTGTCCCCTCCTCCCAACCACAAAGGGGATGAAGAGCATCCTTCTCAAATATGAGGGCTTCAGAAAAGTAAAAACCCTCAAGATCCAGGGTGTTATTTATCAAATGCCAGCAAACTGGGGGCTTGGAGGCTTCAGATAGAGATGGAATGGGGACAAGATGGGAACACTGCTCCTCTGCAAACAGCTGCTCCTACCCAAGAGTGGCCCCAGGGCTGGGCTGCATGGAGGCTGCAGCACTTCCATGCTGCTCAGACAAGGGCTAGCGTGAGCAGCTGCCTCGCCCAGGAGAAACCTGTAAGATCTCTGCTGAAAAAATGGATGTAGTCTGCATCAGACAGTTTCTGCATTTGGCACTTTGCCAATTCCTTCCAGGTGTCTGAGTTCCTTTGCAGCTGCACCAGAGGATTTATCTTGGTCTGATGAGGCAGCCTGGGGTCCTTCCAGCACAGTCCCCATACTACAGAACCCAGTGACAAAGAGAATTTGCACACAGCAATGGGCCTGGCCCACACCAAAGTTCAGGATGCTCCTTCCCAGAAGGCAGGGTATAGACATAGTGTGTTTGCACATGCATAACCTCTGCTTACTTTCTCTCTTACATGTACACTTTCATGTAAACTGTGCCTGCCTTCTACCATATCTGATCTCAGAGAAGATACATCTCTTTAGTACGTCCCTGTGAACCCTGGTCTTGTTGTAAGTGCTTTTAATTATTACAGATCTTCATTACCTCATCAGTGAAGGTTTTCAAAAATGTGTGCATTTTTACTCTCTCAAATGCTTTACAGACTGCAGACAAAATCTGTGTCGGTAGTTTGAAGTGCCTGTTCCATCCACAATGTTCACAAACACCTCATCATAGTCCCAAGAAAAATACCTGCCCAATTGCTTGAAATACAAACCGCAGCCGTAGCAGAGGCTGCAAAATCTTTTGGACATTTGACCTCCCTTTTAACCCTTCCAGCAGAAAGACCAGGTCCTGGCATATCATAGGATCATAGAATCATAGAATGGCTTGGGTTGGA
>VXAV01001880.1:21653-34136 GCA_013399715.1 Alectura lathami
ACAAAGATAGCATATTTTTTAACTCTCTGAAACTCTTTAATGTGGCTTCCTTCTATATGCAAACAACACTTTTTTATCTGACAGGTGTTTTCAGTTCATGCTTATTAGAAATAGCGGACTAGTTTCTAAAATAACCCCAACACTTCACTGAGAACTTTTCAGCCCAAAACTTTCAGTCTAAAAATGGAAAATGAAATTTTAGGAAAGAAAAAAGTGCTGATTTCAGATCAGAAAATATCTTCCATCATGTCTAGACAATTGCTAAAGTCATGAGCTTGATGAATAGCTGTAATGAGGTCTGGAATTATTTCCCACAGGATTTTGAAGAAAAAAAAAAAAAAAGCACACAAAAAAAAAACACCTATGCAGGGCAAACAAAAGGAAAAAGAAAAAAATATATATGTCTTTCAATTTAAACAAAAAAGACAGAAGATACTAAGCACTGCTGAGAACTTTTGAAAATTTGGTACTCTGTTTTTCCAGAAGTTTTTCCATCAAGTTAATCCAGAGATGGGAACAGAATTCAACAACTCTAACGCATAATCATGGGAGTTAAATTTTTCAGCTTGTTGCAGCTGTCCTGTGCTATACTTTTTGCGTAAACCAATGACAAAATTTGCTTAAGGAAAACTGGATTTATGTTTTCAATGACTGAAGGAGCACAAAACAGCTAACAAATATTTGTGACCTATAGAGTTTTGGGGCTTTTTAAAACAAGAATCTCTCTTCAGGTAATTCCAGTTATGAACAGTCTTGTAGGAATTCGAAAATTTTCTTCACTATCAGGCTATTGGTATGTGATGAGACATTAGTATGTGATTCCTCCATTTGCAAAAATAAAAGGAAGCATATCGTTTTCTAATCAAATGACTACAATGCATACTTCAACTATACTGAAGAATCCACATGAAAAAAAATAAAGACTTCTAAATAAACATGGTCTTTACTTTTATTCTGTCTACGCAGCAAAACTTCTCAGCCAGAAGGTCACGGTTTTAATCTGTGTCTTGAAAAAACCTTAGCATTTGTGTTTAGAAGATCTTGTTGCACTAGTCACACTCTTAAATGAAAAGACAAAAGCATATCTACCTCTATGTTCTGGCCATAGTAAAGAGTCCTGTCACTAATGTCTCTACAAAGCTGTGATACAAGGGTCCAATTCAAATTGATGCATACACTAGAGACTTACTTCTGCTTTATGTCATGGTTTTTGATAAGTATTCCATGTCATGACATCATGTAATAAGCTGACACAGGTGGGAGGGCTACTGGGGGGGAACCACAGCCCCCAGAATGCTCCTGTCCTTTCCCTTGAGATTTCCATGTTCCGGGAGCTCTGCCCTTTTACCTCTGATTGCCACTGTGAATTACACGAACAAATCTTTATATAGATATTTTCCATTTTGTCAGATTTATTGCTCTCAACTCCTTTCATATTGTATCATCTTGCAGTCCTTTATTATTTTAAGTAAACTAGTTATCTTGAATGCACTGAAATGCATTACTCTCAGTACATTGTTTTTTTTTTTTTTTCACTCAAAATCTAATGTGAAAATAAGATCCAGTGTTCTAAGAAGGTAATACTCTGTATCATACAAAATCTTCATTTATTCAGTCTCTTATCCCCTAATTTTTGTTGACTGATTATTAAATGTAACTTTAGAAATCTGGTTACAAATTGAGCATCAATATCTTAAATAATAAAATGTATTTCATAAATTAACAGGAAATCATTCTGGTTAGAAACATCATAACAAAATGCAAAGATCACCATCAACAAATGTATCTGTCTCCTCAGCAGGCCCAGGTCAAATTACATGGACAAGCAAGCATTGCCATCCCAGTTAGGCTGTTCAGCGATAGAGAAATTCCCAGACCCCCTTCAGTACTCTAGTAAATTTGTTTCTTTTGCAACACTTCTTGTGGGTTAATGGTTTTAGTCATAAGCCTTTGGACATGTAGAACCTTTAAAACCTTCGTACATCTCCTATGTGGCATAAATAGCACAGATAGCTTTCCTGTCCCTACCTGTCTTACATTTCCAGTCCTATGGAAAGCATACTCTGTTCATCTGAGTTAATGTTTTTCAGATTTTTTTGAACAGAAACATGGAGGGCTCCTTGATAAAAATTATTGGAACAACCTACCAGGAAGTAATTAGTTTTCTCAGAATTTTAAAATTTTCAAACTGAGGCTTGTAGTTAACAGGGGTAGTTTAGCAATATTATTTTAAAATTGTATAATATACCCATCATGGTTCTAAAGGAGAGAAGAATATCTTCTAATACCAGTTTCCAGTTTAATAGCGTAACTACAAAGCACTACCTTATAGAGCTTCTGCATTGTTCCTGAAAAAGAAATAGATGCCAATAGATACCAATCAGTTTCCAAAAAACTATATTACCACTTCAGATACTTTGAAATATGGGAGGATATTTATATCTCCATTATGAAATTCCTAGGGGGAGAGGGAAAAATGTAAAAAATGTAAAAAAATGTGAAAAGATCTTGTTTTGTTAATAGCATCAGGAGTAAGTAGTAATAGGGCAAAGAGTGGTAAATTTTTCTCTCTAATTCTATTTTTATTAGCTCTCACAGAGGTTGATAATATCTCCATGCCTGGTCACACTTGGCTATATCATGGACAGGATAGCACTCTTTTGTAACAGTCTTGTTTTTGTACTTACAAAAAATAAATTCTATACAGTCATTTGAGTGCATAGTGCAGTTTTGTATTTTTTGAGTCTACAAGTAAAGTACTAATTTATGGGAAATTAAGATTGTATAATTATTTTGTTTGTGTGTACGTACATTCCATGCTATACACAAATTTTGAACCAATTACAAATGTTTTACTTACAGACACACATATGTAGCTAGTTAATTACATAATCTTAATTTCTCATAAGATCATTTCCATTAAAAATTCACCTCATCAATAATTAATTTGCTGTCCTTAATTCTCAGCATCACTCTTGGAACTTTTCTACAGAGTCATAGTCACCTCAGGGATGTACAGAGGCAAAATCTCATTTACTTCTCAGTTTCAAAGGAAAAGAATTGTGCTTATTTTCAAATAAAATGAACTTTGATTTCTTTCTTTATGATGTCAAAATAGCATTGGAACCTAAAACATCGTAAGCTGACATTAGAAACAAAACCAAAGCTACTATTTTCTATTATATATTAATATAGATCACTTTATTTTCTCTTTTATTACTATGTTTGAGAACTATTCAATACATATTTGTTCAACTATTCCAGTTAACTAACTTACTTTCTTTTTCAGTTCAGCTGTTGTATTTTTTGTTTGTTTGTTTTTGGTGGTTTTTTTTCTTTTTCTTTTTCTTTTTCTTTATTCAGTGCAGCCTGTAATTTAAAATTCTGATAGAGACTTTTTTCTCGATAAGTACTTCTTGGTAGCTCTCAGGAAGCTAGATTCTGCTGCTATTCCAAGTTATACAATTCCTTAAAAACAGCATATATCTAGCAAACCCTTTGCGATCTTAAAGTTCAAAATATTTTATTATATACAATTTCTATATGATTTATATGCAAGCAAGATTTCCTTGCTATATTTGCACTGCATACAGCCTTACTTCCATAATTCTTTGGGAAATTCCTTTCATTATCATCTAACAGTTATGCTTCCTACATGGAAGCATTCATTTTCAATGCTCTGGCTATGCAACAGGCTAAAAATTAGTCTTTGCTGTGTGTGGTTAATTAAGAAAAACATATGTGTGTGCACATGTGTGTGTATGCAATATTTGAAGATGTTTACTGACAGGTTATGCACTTACTCTGAAACAACAGCTTTCAGTTCACTATTAACAGAAAAGAAGTAAATAAATCATAGAATTATAGAATCATAGAATCATAGAATCATAGAATGGCTTGGGTTGGAAGGGACCTCAAAGATCATCCAGTTCCAACCCCCCTGCTGTGGACAGGGCTGCCAACCACTAGCTCACTAGATCACACTGCCCAGGAACCCATCCAGCCTGGCCTTGAACACATCCAGGGATGGGGCATCCACAACTTCTCTGGGCAGCCTGTTCCAGCGCCTCACCACTCTCTCTCAGTGACAGAAAAATGATATTAAGGAAAAAAACAAAAAACACTGATACTTTAAAACTGAATATGACAACCAGTGTTTTACATGATTCTAGAAAATCTTTATCTGAGTTATACATTCTAGTAGAACTTAATTGTAACTTTTAAACCTTGTGAATGAGACAATATACATCTGCAAGAGAGAAAATCTAACAAAACAGTCTCAGCTTTTTGAAAGAATGCATCCTGTAATAAAGATCTGTCTACTATGGATGTGTAATAAGATCTGCCTTCTTCAGGTTATTAGAAATTCATCCAGGATCTTCCTGAAGTTGGAACAAGTTCATGCTTAATACACGGAACAATCAAATATGCCAAAGGAGACAGTGTGTGCATTACTAGAAAAGAACTTCCTTGTTCTGTGGAAATAGACGATTGAAGACATTATGGCTAACTCAAGGCATTTGCTCCACAGAGCCATCCCTAGCCTCAGGCCTAATTATGTCAATGCTCTCATTCAATCTATTCAGCGTAGGACAGCCTACCCTGTCCTCTTTAGCAGGCTGGCCACCTCCAATCCACAACATTTACTTTTAGATCTCCTTTGGGATCTGGACCATCAGACAGATTGTAGTAGTTGTTGCTTTTTTTTTTTTTTTTTTGAGTTTTCAGTACCCAAAAAAGTGTGGTAACAGTACCACAGCTCAGCTGTTGCTCTTTCTTTGTTGAGAATGTGAAATGGTGAGATGCATTTCTCTTCAGCCAAAACACTCAGAGAGAGAGACAAATGGACTTCTCCTTTAAAAAGATTTGCAAAATTCACTATTCTGAGAATATAGGGCAATGTAGTCATAGGTCACTCATACATGTGTTCCTAAGTCTGACTGTGAACAGAAGACAAACAGGCCTCTTATTTGCAGTTAAAAGTACATAAAAAAGTAACAGAAGAAATAAAATACCAAGAATTTATTTTTGTGTTGATTATTTTGAACGCTTATATCAGTATTTCTGTCTTCTTTTCTTTTGACCATTATGCATAGTATGGCTATTTCTCAAAATATATAGTAGGTACAGTTAAAAATGCATTTATCTGAGTCAGAGCTTATTCTGTTTTCTGCAGTCAGACTAGGAAGATGAAGTAGCATGATAGAAATGTTCAGTTTCTAACATACCACTTGCATTTTTACATGCTCAAATGTGGAAGTGGAAGAGTTTGAAGATAGATGCCACCTAGATATCTTACTATAGCATTTTTAAAGCATTACTCAGGTTGCTCAGATAATCAAAATGCTCGTTGTATATTTACAGATTTTTTCTTTTTACACTTTTTTTTTTTTTGTAGGAACTGTCACCTTTTGATGAATTGTACTTCACTGGTACTTCTAAAGTCTGTCTGCTAATACTGAATTTCTTGTAGCTCTTGTAGTTCAATTTTCTCTTCTTACAATCAAAAATCAAATTGGTTTTGCTTTTATTTGCAAAATAAAGAACACGATAACATTTTTTCACTTTTTCTGATTATTTGTATTTCTGTCATTTTAGAATGAACACAGAAATATATACATGCAAAAGAAAATCACTTTATACTGTATTTTATACTGTATTTAAGTAAAATTTTGCCCAAGCTTTAACTCTTGTTTCCTGAATAATTTTGTAATTGGCCCATTTTCAATGACCTCAATTTTTTCACTTTTATTCTTTCTACAGTATTCTGAAAGTTAATGTCCTATCTAGTACAAGTTCTCACTTTTGAAGGTTCCAAATTTCTGTGCAGGAAATTCTGTTCACTGCAGTTGACAGAGACATGAAAACATTCTGCTGTACCCAATCCTGTGGTGCAATACGTGCAAGATGAATACTAAAAGCACCATTAGCAGCAGAGACAGTTACCAATCACTAATTGATGATTATGTAATTAATTAAGCAGTTGCTTCACATTAACATTTTCAATCTGAGTGTACATTTTCTGTTATGTATCCTAAAACAAATATTTATCAAACCGGAAGACAAATCTGAGTTGCTTTCTTAACTACTTTCTATCCAGGGTGTAGCATGAAATGAGAAGTAACTTTTATGCAGTATGTGACTTAGGCTTGTATTCATGGTTCAGAATCATTCTACATTTCTTATACTGCAAAGGAACAGCACATAGTTTAGCAAGCAAAAGAGACCACAGTCTTCATCCTTTTGTTAAATCTTCTTTCTATTATTATGGATAAAAATACTCTTAAACTATGTTAAACTATGTCAAGAATAAGCTTATATAGAAAAGGGCTTGGCTTTTGCCTCAAAAAAAAGAGTAGTTGATTCATGTATGTGTTTATTTCTGCTTCTTGACACTGAAATTTACTGTTGCATATGTAAATAAGCCTCATATCCACAGTTCTTCCTCTGGAAGACATTAGTAGCATGGACATTCTAAAAGTTTTTAAAGGATTTATTTTTTTCTATAAAATCTCTGAGAACAATTGTAACAGTAAGGCAAGCATCATGGATTTCCCTCAAACTGGTCTTTCCTATGGGTCTTACAAACAAATAACAAAAATGTACACCTGCCTCCTCTGTTTATATCACAGTGGTGTCATGTAATTATTCTGTAGTTGAAGAAGAAAATCTTGGTTTGGGAACAGTTATGTGTGTGCAGCATAATATTACTTCCCAAAATAATATTTCAAAAGCATCTGGTGAAATGTAATTAATGTGTGCTAACTTCTTAATACAGAGAGGCTCTATCGCATTCATTAAAGGGAAAATAGTTTATTTCTAATATATTCTCACATGATCAGCCCTAGGAAACCTCTCAACACAGAAATGAAAACAGTTACATCAATGATAGTCTAATTCTTAACTTTCAAGACCGACAACATTGAGGAAAAGTTTCTTACAACAAAATAAAATGTTTCACTTCAATATTTACAAGCTCCTGGAAAAACTCCCTGAAGCCTCAGGGAGACTAACTTATTGTTTGTCCAATAAACAATTTAAATGATCCTGTTAAATTAACAAATTTGTAAAAAATAAACAAGGTAGTCTACTTAACATAACTTTAGGTAGAAAGCTACTCTTCATGTCAATGCTATAATGTATTCTCTTTATCATGGTTAGGAATATACTTCTCCCCAAAAAACTACTGACAAATGGAAGTCCTAGAGAAGGTAACAAATCTAACAATTCATGAAGGAGGACTTATCAAGGTGACTATAGACAGAAAGAGAAGAATAAATTGATGTATTAAAAATGTCTCTACTATTGTAAGTTGGGGAAAAGTTATTTAGTCCAAGCACACATTTTTAAAGTAAATAAAGTCACATATGTTCAGATCAGTAGGCATGCTGTCAACAAATAACATTCATGAAGTCCCATTTACCTCTAACTGCCCATCTCTCCTCCATCCACCCTTCATTTCCTGCTCACACTTTGATACAACATACTGCTCTCTCTGCATTAGATTCCACTTTTTCATTCCTCTTGCTACATAGATCTTTCTCATTAAGCTAAATTATATTCCTGGGCACAGGATGATGTTACGAGACTAAATGGATCTGATCTCTTTTTTCCTCCTTCGATCAATAAAGATTAAATCACAGACATATTAATGCTTTTCTTGTTGTTTGATCTTTTCTTTTTTTCTTTGTTTTTTGAATTGAAAGTACACTTGAGATTAAAAAATTTAAGATTGCAGCCAAGTTAGCTTCACTGTATTGCAAACTATCTTCCGTCATTATTTCTTCTCACATAATCTTTGGGTGACACTCAGAAGTCCACATGAGTAGCAAGCATACTATGTCCTATCTACCATTGAATATGCACATCCTGAATGTACTAGCTTGCAAGAAACAACAACAGGAGCTTTTGTTTGGACAACTGAACAGATACACGTGAATAAACTCAAAGATGTGTAGAGAGGCATTTAGCTGACTGGCCATAGGTGTCTGACTTGAAATGTAGAGAAAATGAAGTCTAGAAACTGTTGGCTGTATTTACACTGTTTTCACTGCCTAAATTTCACTTTATGTCCCTAGTACAAAGCTATATTTAAGAGAAAGTGATAGCTTTCTGCCTTCCAGGAAGTGGTGGGTTGACCTTGGTTGGCTGCCAGCTGTCCCCCAACCCTTTCACGCTCCCTCCTCAGCAAGATGTGAGGGAGTAGACTCATAACTTGAGATAAGAACAGGGAGATCACTCACCAATTATATTCATGCACAAAACACACTTGGCTTTGGGAAGACTGATTTAATTTATTGCCAATTGATAAGAGAGTAGGGCACTGAGAACTGAAACCAAACTAAAAACATCTTCTCCCTCAACACTCAGGCTCAACTTCAACCTTGATTTTTCTACCTCCTCACCTACAAGTGATGCAGTAGATGGGGAACGGTATTTCCAGACAGCTCATAACTCTTCATCTACCCTGTTTCTTCCTCCTCACACTCTTTGCCTGTGTTATATGAGATACAGTCCTTCATGAACAGATTCTACTTGATTCCTATAGGTTGCAGTTTTCAAGTACTGCTCCAACATGGATTCTTTTCCACATGCTGCAGTCCTTTAGGGGCAGACTGCTGCACTGTGGATTCCTCACAGGCCATAGTCCCCGCCAGACAACCTGTTCCTGTGAGGGCTCATCTCCATGGGCTGTGGTCTCCTTCGGGCCACATCCACCTGCTCCACCATGGGCTCCTCCACAGGCTGCACATGGAGATCTGCTCTTCATGGTGCCCATGGGCTGCAGGGGGACAGCCTGCTCCAACATGGGTCTCTCCTTGGGCTGCAGGAGAAATTCTTCTCAGCACCTGGAGTAGCTCCTGCCCTCCTTCTGCACTGATCTTGGTTGCTGCATGGCTGTTTCTCTCTCATTTTCTCACTCTTCTCTCCCAGCTGCTGTTGCACAGCATTTTTCTCCCTTTTTAAACTCTGCTGTCCCTGAGGCACAACCAATTTCGCTTATTGGCTTGGCTCTGGCCAGTAGCAGGTCCCTTTCGGAGCAGCTGGAACTGGCTTATATCTGACGTGGGGCAGCTGTTAGGCTCTGCTCACAGAGGCCACACTTGCAGCTCCCTGCTACCAAACATTGCCACATAAAACCAATACACAAGATATCCCAGGGTTGTGAAGAGAAGGTTCTATGACACTCATAATTCTGCAGGAGCTTAGGAGAGATATCCAAGCTTTGAATGCTTTCATTGTCTTCTCATACTCCATAATGCCCTATTCCAAGAACTATATTTAAAGGCCATGACAGAAACCTCAATTACTAAAACAAAAATACGAGCAAAATACATATTTCCTTTTATAGATTATGGTTTTGCTCTTCCAATGTTGTGCACTGGTACCAGAGTACCACAAAGTGCCACTAACATCTTTACTTCCTAGATGCACATCCATATTACACATGTTAAGAATCATTAAATTCAGCTCTTGGAAGCAACTGAGATACTGAGATACTCTGTTACATGATAGAGGCTCATATGTTTTCAGAGCGGCAGAGGAACTTATGTGTGTGAACAGTGGAGAGAAAGAAAATTGTGCAGTACTTTACCATGGAGAAAACCTGAGACAAATCCAGTGAATCTATTAAAGCTACAGTGGTGTGATATAGCAGAGAATAATGCCAAACCAATATTTTGCAAGAAAAATTATTATAAGTATGAGAACTGAAGATAGAAGCAACTTACGTAAAGGAAAATGTTTATGCTGCTTTTAACTGTTTAAACTATTTGTTTCAAGTACTTTCAGAGTAGGAATGAGAACACACTTCCTTTATGCAATTTAGTTCTTCCAAAAAGCTGAAGTCAAAACCTCTCACACCTACTTGTGAAAGTCATGATTAGTATGCTGCTTATCTCCCATGGTTAATTTATTCTAAAAGCATCCTTAAAATATAACAATGTCAACAGCACAGGGTGCACTGATAATGAAGGAATAACAAGATACTTTCATAACAGGCCTTGAGGGGCCTAGCTATTCTTTTCATTCGTCATAGTATAGATAAACATGCATCTATTAATTACCACTTCTCAGCCAAGTCTGTCATTGCCTGCATTACAGAGTCCTTTCCCATTCCCATGGAAAGTTAAACTGCCTTGTTAAATCACAGGTGAGCTGAGCTAATCTCTCAGCCTCTGCAGAGAATCAGAAAGGCCTAATGTTCTCTAAATCACACAGTTGTATCTGCTGAAATGCAACAGCTCACATTATCACCAAACTTTGAGTCGCTGGCTGATGAAAATCTTAAGACAGATACAAGAGCAGTACATAGCAATGTAAAAAGATCAGGGAAAAGATCAGGAAAAAGATCAGAAATATTAATATTGTTATTTGCTTCATATAACAATAGATGACAAAATAAGGTGTAAGAATCAATATCTTGAAGAAGTTTTATTTGGGCAATAACCAAAAGATTACACAGTTTGATGTTTTAAATGAAGTAAAATAATACAAAATCTTCTTTAATCTTAACAAGTTTAAAAGGATCTAATGTAGAATGCTGCTTTGGGAAAAAATATAATTATAATATTTATTATAAATCAGGTATTGAAGGGTTTGCAACACACTGAAAAACTTACTCTAGACTGGCACAAAATTTCAGCACAGTATGCTTTGGAAAACAAACAAACAAAATAGAAATCTTTCTCCTATTTCAGGATTATACACCTAGAGGAAAAAAAAATGTATGTATTAGTTTACCACTGAGATTGAAAGGAAACTATGATACCAATTGTCATCCATTTACTGACAAGTCTACAATTTCTATATGCACATACACACCTTTATTGGGCACCTAAGTAAAGTCTTCCTCATCTAGCTGAAATTTTCCAGGCTGTATAGTAAACAGATGCCTTTGATCATCTCTGAGAGAGACAGGCAAGGCTAAAGAGATTGAAGTTTTATTGTTTACAGATATGTTTTCTGTGTAAACATAAACATGGATTTTTTTTTTTCAACTAAATTTGCAGGGAGGTTTAGCATTAAAACAGTGACCAGGTGTGTTAACTAGACTGGTAAATAAAATCTACATAGCTCCAGTCTGCCAAAAAAAATAAAAAAAATAAAAAAAAAAAGAGTAAAAGTGCTGATCCTTATTCAAGCCTTAATTCATCCAATACCCTTGGCAGACAGTTTTTCAGTAACGTTTACTCCATATGGTGATTTGATGAACATCTGAGGAAGGTAACTAGCTGAAATCTCAGATGCAATTATTTTGTCATCCATAAACAAACTTATTTAAATAGCATCTGAAATTTAGTTATTTGTCATGTGCACGTGGCTTTATCATGATAATATTTCATGTGGTAAACCAAATTCTGAATTTGAATAGTATCTGAAGTGAAATTATTTTAATAACCAGATTTAATTTAAACCAGAGGAGAGATTTTTTAACTTTAATTTGTTTAAAATAAATACACTGTAAATGTAACAAAAAGTCCTCTAATATTGGCATTGACTTAAATGGAAGTAAAATAAAAAATTTGTTCGTATCTCCAATTACCTGTTAGCTAAGGTATGCTCTTAAAATCAATTCTGCATAGATGATTCTTGGCACCTTTTAAGGAAATCTAGTAATTCTAGGAAAGGCTCAAACAAATGATCAACCAGGAAACACATTGAGTAAGGTAAAACTGTAGAAAATTCTGTTTTAGAAAACCAGTCACAAGCATTTAAAAAACAATTATTTTTCCTACACAAAAAACTGCTTATCCTATTGCAGAGCTGCAATGAATTTTAATTATTATGAACTGTATTTTTATTATTATTATTCTCTCCCTCTACTCTGTTCTGTTTGGGCTTTCAGACACCTGGTCTACTGGAAAGTACCCCTGCCCAGGTCAGGGGTTTGGAACTAGATGGTCTTTAAGATTCCTTCCAATTCAAGCCATTCTACAATTCTATAATTCGGTGATACTATGATTCTATGCTATGATCATTTTCTTGGACATACAAATAAAACAGTACTTGTGATACAAGAAGAATTTGAAAAAATCTAATATTGTATCAAACTACGAGAACAAATGTCAGGACATGCTTAAAGCATATTAAATTTCAACAGAATCTTAGAGTAATAAGGTAGTTGCTGTTAACAGTGTTATTTCAGGATTTATGTACTGAATGGAAAAAAATCCCTATTTATGGCTTCACACCAGTGTGTACTTAACTGACAACCAATCGCCAAAGATAACATACAATAAATAGGGTTGTAGCCCTTTCCTGAACATTTTTGCATTTAGTCCCGTAATCCCCTTCTGACACACTTTTTATTTAACTACAGAAATATCCATATGTCAAGATACTGAAGGCAGGTGCCTCGTATGCCCCTTTAACTCAGCTTGGAAGCCTAAATATAGCTCTGCATCAACAAAAGAATTCTGATTGTGCACTTGAGCTTCATGAAGCTGTTGGCACAAGTTCCCTTAAGCATACAAAGTACTG
>VXAV01001883.1:8738-23242 GCA_013399715.1 Alectura lathami
TCCTCTCCTCTCCTCTCCCACTGAATTGACTCTCACAAGTCATTCAGGTGGCAAGAAATACCAAGGGTCTTAATGTGATGAAAAAGACACACCATACAAGTCTGATATTTTTTCCAGAACAGATAGTTCAGCCCTTCTGAAATATACTTCCCTGGCAAGGCATATGTAGCGTTTTTTGAAAACCGATCAGCATGCCAAGTTTCAGTTGTTAAGTATGAGTATGGGTTGTTTTAGGGATAAAAGAAAGTAATACTTTTTCTTGGCATGCTCGTATATCAGAAACATCCATGCTAAATGTAATCGTACTCGAAACAAAGAGAAAGAAAAAGATGAGCCTGCACAAAAAAAGAAAAAAAAAAAAAAAAAAAGGAAGTCTCCCCACATTTGAAGAAGAAGAAACGAAGAAATGCACAGAGTTCCAGCATCAAAGAATTGTTAGTTCTAGGTTTGTTAACAATTAGAAGTAATAGTAATGATAATTACGGGCTAAAGTTCTTGTGTTATTTTAACACTGCCACGAAAAGCCTGGTGTAGGTTATGGTTAGTTAGGCCACAGCCCCACTGAAATCAAAGTATTTACTGGATAGCTGGAGTGTTGTTTCTCACTGTGCCTAAGAGTCTTTCATCTATTCTCATATGTTGGTTGTTCCCCGTTGAGGTGTTATGTTAGCAAAAGAAATAAGGGCAACATGAGCTTTTCATCTTTCACACAGCCAGAGAGCTGCCTGAGCCTGGGGAGCTGTGAAGGCAGCCTGTGGACACCTGCCCACTGCTTTGTGTCTCAATTTGCTTGCAGGGGCTTTGGACTCCACTAGCAGAGAGCAACGCATGGGCATATATCAGCCTCTACAAGAAGACAGGCAGCCCAGCAGGACCGTGATCATCCCCAGACCCGGTAGGAAAAGCAGCTTGTACAGTTCGGTTCTCTGACATTTAAGCTGTACTTCTCACTTCCTTGTGTTTTCTTGCTGTGCCTTTGTCTTCCAGTCTGGAAGTGCTGTGTTCAATTCTTTTGGTGCCTGTTTGTGCATTTAGCTGTGTTGGGATCAAATACCAAATGTATCTCTGAGTGCAGTTTTGCACTCTTAATGTCCATAGTAGGTCAAAGTGTATTTCAGTGTATTTCACAGCTGATACAAAGCAAGAATATTTCCTTTGATCAGGTTTCTCCAGCATTTTTGTGATTTCTTTTCTGAGCAAAACACTGGAATGTTACAGTGGCATACAAAATCTTTTTGCTTGCATTAGAGGGAGAGCTAGTTTATTCTTCCTGCACAGCATAGTTACCTCCGTCTGAGCTCCTCAGATGGACTGGCACATCAGCCGTAAACTTGTGGTTTTGGGGGTGCAGCCTACCCACATTTCACCCAGATGTTTGCCCTGACACATGACAGACGCCTGGGGCTATCTTCACCTCCTCACAGACATCTCCGTGGTGCATGGCTGCCAGGGCTGGCCTCACTGCTGTGGTAATGCTGTCTGTCCCCTGATGCCGGAACAGACCTTCATGTGGATGTGGGGCTCTGGGTATCTGGCTCATACTTTGGCTTCTGCATCTTGCTGTCCTTCTCATGACAAATGCAGACATGACGTGTGAGGTGTGAGCTGGTCTTGCCCTGACGCACAGGAGGCAGCTGGGGTTGCACCTGAGAGGCTGGAAGCTGTTTAAATGTAGGGATCATGTCACCGCTAAATGCAAAGTCACTCCACACAGCTGGCTGCCTATGACCTAGAGGTCTGTAGAAACTGGTTGAGATTTGCCACACGAGACGAAAACACGACCTGATGTCTTTAAAGGAAGAAGAATGAGACGCTGAGAGGCCGCTGGAAGGAGGTGGGAAACAAGTTGTTTTCCTCTCTTGGCCCTATCAACCAGGCTTAGTTTTCTAATGTCACCAGATTTCTCCTGCCAGACATGAGTGTTCTGCTGTTTGGCACAGAAATGTTCCTGTCTGGTATCTAGCGAACCATCGTTAAAAAAAACAGAGAGTAATAGTTTGGTGAAAGTGCAGAGTCAATAGTGCTGAGTAATGTATTTGCATACTGGCATAGGCATTATGAAAGTAAATAAGATTATGTCAAACTCATCTGGAAGAGAGTTAATTTAACATCCCGGCTAAAATTATGCAACCAGAGGGAGGCAGGGGGTGGGGAGTGGATGCAATAGACTGGCTAATGAAGCCTGGGGGACAAAATGTCCTAGTGGAAATTCTATGTAGCACAAAAGAATGTAACATAAGAACCCAGCAGAACAGCACTGATTCAGGGCTGCTTACATACACACACAACTGTTTTTCTATTAGTTTCAGGAACATGCAAGGCGAAGAGGGAAAAAAAAAAAAATCTGCAAGACAGATTAGCTGTCTCATTCATCTTCAGTTCTAAGTCACTTCTTGGTCCTGGTTCAGAAAAGCCCCTTCAGGACAAGCAGGGCGTGAGCATACTGAAGTGCATTTGATGGACAAAGGCCAGTCTGGATTTTAAACTGTAGGACTGAGCAAATGCTAAAGTTATGTTTTCCAAAACTATGCTAGGAAAGATGAATGCCCTTCAACTTTTCATGGGCTGAAAGTCAGGGGTCTTTGGATTTGCACCCATCCTTCATATCCAAGCTTCGAGTTTTAAAAATTTGCTCTAAGCACTTGTGTTTAGCAATTGCAAATATTTTAGGCAGCTTTGCTCTGGAATCTCAACAGAAACCTTGTGCAGTTTATGTTTCTCTCTCACTATTGTAGGCTTGGATCTAAGTTTGCTGTAGAGAATCAAATGCGTTTCTTGCAATAAACAATGACTGTAATGAAAATCAAACCCTTGCTTTTAAAGGCCATCGCAGCCAGTATTGCTGATCATAGCAGACAAAATTCTCTTTCTCCCATGCTGACAGTCACACATCTGTAAATCCAAGCTGACCTTCAATGCAAATGCTAAGGAGTAAGTTCTCAAAGCTGGGGTTTGAGAACAATTTGAACAAAAGTTTGTCATATATATATCAAAAATTTGTGGACTGTTAGAGCGGTGGTACTATGTCACAACATGGTGATGGGAGTGTTTTTGTGCCGTTAGATTCACGTGCTGCATCATGCTGCATATGCATTGCATAAGAAATGTCACCTAGCATAATCACAGTGCCAGGATGTGAAGTTTTAAAACATTGTTAATGTTTACAGGACCTCACAGTGGATATTGATGGCAAATCAACGCCCTCCTTACACACAGCAAAACTGGAATTCCAAAAAGAAAAGACAGATGAAGGAGTATAGAAAAAGAGAAAATGCTTTGTCTCAGCTCCTATCACTGAACTGAAACACAAGTCTCTTAAGTCTCTAACTGGAACAAAACAGCTGATATAAGACAGTAAGTGCTAGAAGGGAGGGAATATGCACCACAGAAGATGATCACGATGAAGAAAATAACACAAAGCAGTGTCTCCTTGAGGAAGGTTTCCTACTTTAACAATGGCCCCGTTGGGACTGGTATGTTACAGCACAGAAGATTCGCAGCCTTCTGCCTATAGAATAAATGTCTGGGGTTGTCTCTTCTTCACTGTCATTTTCAGCTGTTAATGCCTTGAGCCTGCATTCTGCTAGATCCCCATCTTCTCTGAAGTGGTCAGGGTCTTTCCTTGATGGCCTGGTCTTCACCACCTCTGACCATCTTCTGTCCCTCTGTCCTTGCCTTCTTCAAGGGCAGTCCAAAAACAATGAGAAACAGACCAGCTTTGAATAAAGAACATGCCTAGAAAATGTCAAGAGAAGAATAAGAAATATATTCTGCTTCAGTATCATAATATTTTTCCCTGCTTTTCTTTGCAAATTCTTGCTAGTTTCTGAGAATGTCTTGGACAGAGATTGAAGCTGTTCTTTGATAAACTTTGTGAAGGTTTTGATTACATCAGAACTAAAAGCCTCCAGCTGGATATTAACTGTGAAAGAAAATATTCTCCAAGAGAACAGGAGTCCTTCAGCAAACATTATGATCCCCTGAATGTTTCAATGGTTACAAATGTGTTTGGATTTCCTTCTACACATTAAAGGAGTTTTCACTGGGGATGCCAAGGTGCCCTATTTCTGCACCCTGCTCTGTGCCTACATCTGCACAGCTGCTTGTTGGTGTTACTGTGCGTGGTGACACTTAGATCAGAGCTCGTAGGTGCCTGGTCATGCTACTTGGTGAGCAGATTTCCCCCTGGAATATGTCTCCAGTGCCTGCCCCTGTCACTCAGTACTTGTACGAGCTGCCTGTGCTTTAGGCAGGTAGACATTTATCTTCCAGAAATCCCTCCAGGGTGACAAAAATACTTCCCCACCTTCCCTACTTCTCTCAGAGGAGAAATAGGTGATTGGATCCTTACAGATGCTTAACCGTCCAAATCACAATTGCTAATGAGACACCTGATTCACTCATTAATCACAGTCAATGCGTTTATCTCATTCTGGGGGATGCAGGAACTGAACTGAGATCTCCCCAGGCTTTTATCCTTTCCTGTAACAAGGAACAGCCTATCTGCCTTTTCTCTTTTCTTCCTGACACAGCACCATATTGACTTCCCTCAGCTGTTTTCCTCTCCTCAGCCGACACCCTTCTTTGGCTGCCTCTGACTATTTCCTAATTGTTTCTCTTTCTCTTTCACCTCTTTCTTACTCTTGTGTTTTGTTTTGCTTTGCTTTCCCCTCCTATCTACTCTTTTCTCTGTTGCTTTTTTTGCTCCATTTTTATGCTGGCCTAGCCAACATGATCTCCAAAGGGAAACTATGAAGTGAGCCCTGGGGCTGTGCTGACAGGTCTGTGCTGGCCTCTTTGGCTTTTACTGACAAAGTTTTCTGATACACCCCTAACAGTTTTTGATGTGTAGGGCAATGCTTTTTCATTTATGTGTTATTGTGGTAAGCACACGTAAGTCACTTAGGTTAAAGGCTTGGGACTCCCTTAGAAAGACCTTGAGGACATACTTACAGTCAGGCACGTGCTTAAGCCGTGTTGATGTCACGTGACCATGCATTTTGTAAAGTGGGGGTGCTTTCCTTGTACAGGAAGAGGGAACCTAAAGCTGTATGCTTGTGATTGCTGTGTGTGGCAGTTTTGTACAGTCACAGAGAGGTTTAAAGACTGGAAGAGACCATTCTGGCAATCTGGAAAGACATCCGGAGTACCAGAGGTCAAAGAACCCAATTTCTTCTTTAGTAGCCTTCTAACAGTTAGTGGAGACACAGTTAACTTTATGATTGCTACTATCTTATCAACATTACATAAAATGCTCCCAGGCTGGTGCACGTCTGTAATTTTGTACCTGGCTCATGAACCATATTTTCGCAATGGCATGCTTGTTTTCGTCATGGCATTCAGTTACAGGCGTCATTTCGGTTTTAATTGTGCTGCTGGATTTACAGCAGATCTGTGCACCTGCTGATATTAGAGGATTTCAGATGATGAAGTCTTTCACTCTTGAAGGGCCTGCCCCTCCTGTTGGAAAAGGAGGAACAAAGGCACAGGCCAGTGAAATGAAGATCTGGGTGGAGGAAGGGAAGAAGCACTGCACATGCAGCCAGACCAGAGCTGTAAAAACAGGAGCACGGTGCCTTGGTTTTATTACACCCTTGAAGCAAGCTCTTTGGCTTCTTCTGCCATGGCATAGACAGATTTAATTTCTGTGTTGCCCTGCTGTATCTAGTATTTTCTGTAATACTCAGACAGAGAGTACTGGAGCTGCTGCTGGAGCAGCGGTATTTGAAGACCTGGCCTTAGTTCTAGCAATAGCAAGTTCAAGTTTGCATTTCTAATCATGAATAAGAGGTGGGCTGTGTTTTCAAAGGAGATTCCAAAGTGACAGACCCTATTTCATGGTGTGCTTTTTCTTTGTTTTATCTATTTTTTCCTTCATCCTTTACACTTTGTTTTTCACAAACGTAGGTTTCAGATCAGAAGCCATGCTTGGTATGCCTCCCTGCATGTCACTTGGTCTCGTTTAACCAATGAGGCAGATAACCAAGCCCCTGTGCTGCAAATAATCTCTGGGGCTGTTTCTAAATTTTCTTACTAAAGTAAATGGAAAAAACACCTGTAGTTTTCATGAAAAGTCCTTCAGTGAACTTTGAACTGACCCCAGGGGACTGGAATCTCAGAAGTACCAGACTCTGCCTGTCAGCCTGGCCCATGCTGCCAGTGCTACAGCTGAGGACCTCAGACACTGTAGGAGAGGCAGTCCCTTGGCTCTTCCCTGTAGCAAAATGCCTTTGTTGCACAGTTTGAGCTAGGTATACCCAGAGCAAGTGCCAGAGGAGCAACTCTGCATCCCCCCAAAATACAGAGAGGTTGTTTTCTTTTCATCTCTGGTCTGCTGCAGGGTGGGCTGGTACAAGGACACCTGGAAAGAAACCCGAGGACCTTTCCACTGCTTGCGTGGCAGGCTGCCCACCTCTTGACTGGACAAGTGAAGCCTTCCTTAAGACAAAACTCCCAGTTCTCACAGGTGAGGTATCTGTGCTAAAATCTGTGGCCACGTGCTCACTTATCCCAAATCAGTTTCTTCATTTGTGGATGCTGTTCCAATTAATATCCTAAACCAGCAAAAACAAAAGCCTCTGGAGCAGGGTTTTTCAGCTTGTGCATGGTATGCCCTGAGGTAGCCCTCCTGCTTCTGGTCCTGTGGTGTATCCATGACTGGAGCCACGCAGCACTGGGCAGCATTGCAGCAGATCGCGTCTACTGTACAACTCAGCTTCCTGGGACATCACCTCCACTTACGAAGCAGAGACATGTCTTGTCTTGCAGAGAAAAGTGTCTCAGTAAGAGCTCTGAAAGCATGGGCATGGTGAAGCTGCGCCTTGGCTACCAGAGTTTTCATTTCCCAGGGTGCCAGTAACCTGGTGTTTTTGTTTGCAGAGTACTGGACTGGGCTGTTTAATGAGCAGCAGCACCTTGCTGATGTGTGAGCTTATCCTGCTCATAGCAAGGTTTGCTAGTCTGCCTGCGCTTGGCTTTCACAGACATACAGCCATCCTTCTATGCCTGGAAAAAGGCTGTGAGCCTCTTCTGTGATGCACACGGTCTTCTCTTTACTAGCTAATAAGCACAGTTTTGCTCATTGCTCATTTATTACCCCTAGCAGTGGTCAAGCTTCAAAATGCCAGGCAGCTCAGTGGATTTCTTGAAACTTTGTGATCCAAAATGATTCCTGAATAAGGAATGGTTTTCCACGCTGCCCTCATGACAACCCTGAATAATCTCCTTTTGCGAGAGGAGAAAAAAAAGGCAATATGTAAAATAGGCTCTGGCTGCAGGACTGACATCTGCATAGGTGGTGATAAGATGTATGGGAAGAGATTTTTTTTGCCCACAAACACCAGCAGGCTGGACAAAACAGGCAAAGAACGATGAGGGTGCTTGTGGTGTGCTGACACGAAGCCTTGTGTAGGCTGGATAGAAGAGCACCCTGTTGCAATCCAAGATGTACCTTGTCCTTGCAGTCCAACTTGCATAGGTGTAGCAACTGCTTAAAATGAACTCAGTGAAGCAGGCAGCACTAATCACAGCAAGCAGCATTACGTTATACTGGGATAGAGTTAGTTGTAGAAAAATATTCCTGTATTCCTTGTTAATTTGAGAATGCAAACCCAGAACTGTTTTGAGTAAGAAACCAGGGTGAGGTCCACACAGTTATTCCACTGAAGCCTCTGGGCCTGTGCCAGTTTGGCCCTAGTAAGGGTCTGGCCCCAGTTTAACTCTCAGGTTGTGCTGCAGCGAGCCTCACAGGTCTGTTGGAATTACAAGGCACGCACATGTGTCATTCTCCGGAAACTGTTAGGCACATATGTTTAATTAGACTTATACGCCTTTGGATTATTTGCTGTAATGATTAGCTCCTTACTAACGACTCTCCCATAATTAATGGGTAGTCTAAAAATGGGTATTTCCCACGTCTTAAAATAAAACAGTGGTGTTTTTAAATAAAATATGTGAGCACAAGGCAAATGACAAAACGTGTTTTGTTAAATGTGGTGAGGTTGGCAAGAGGATTTTTCAAAGGTAGGAGTCCAAAATTAGGTCTTAAAGCCACAGTTAGTAAGCTAAATAAACAACTGGGCTTTTTAAAAGGCTGAACACCTGAGAGCTGCCTGCTGAGAACACCAAGTGCAGATTTCAACCCCTGTATTGTCACTGGAAGACAGCACCGATTTCCCCTGGTTTCCCACCAGGGATCTAATCCTTAACGTCCACATTCATGCAGCTGGGTGCATCTTGGGTGCAGAAAGTGCACAGCCAGCTCGATGGAAAGGAAAGGCACAGGCGCTCACGCCGACTGGAGGCTGTGTGCATTTAAGCTGGGGAAAAAAGAGGTCTGTTCCTAACTTCAAAATCCTGTTAGCCATATTCTCTAAGTGGGGCAATTTATGGCATCATTAGAGATTCATGTGTTTGCACTCAGAGAGCTGGCTGTTGTTGGTGATGTTATCAGCAAGGAGAATGTTATCTCATATCCGTGTCAGCCTTTCAGATCAGTACCAGCTGGTGCTTGGGAAGCAGTTGCCTGATTCTGGAGCAGCGGGTGAAGCTGGGGATCATATAGGGATGTTTATGTTTATGCACCTTCACTTTTCCCTCTGAAGTTCATACAAGCTGACACGTACAAGTATTCTGTCACTCACACTGAAGTCCCTCTCCTGCTCGCCAAGTCCATCATCTCAGCTCCCCCAGAGAAGGGTGGGATACTGATGCAAGATGCTGTACTAGATGGCCATTCCCCTCCCTTGAACTGGAGTCTGATGACATGTCTGCGAAAATGCGTCAGATGGTTGGGGAAAGAGAGAGAGAGAGAGAGAATGACGGAGAGGGAAGTCTGGGTGGAGGGATTTGGTTTTAATTAAAACAAGTAAAGCCGTGTTTTCCAGGCCCCAGATTGCATTCAAGTCTGGCAGAAGCTGCTGGGTGAAAGTGAATTTTGGTGGCTTGGTTGTTTTCCAAGGGATCTTCTGCTGTGGGAGAGCTGTGATGCCAGGATACATTTGGCCTGGGATTGGTGGGGTGTTCAAGCTGGAGAAGACCACCACAGGGGTCCAGGGTGAGACCAAACAGTTACTCTAAGCTGACAGGCCCAAATTGTCTCAGATTCAGAGCAGAAATGACAATTTTCTGGCAGAAAATACATTTTTTCACCCCTTGTGGTCAAAAGGTCTCTATTCCACACCAGCCCCTGTGAGGCCCTGGAAAGGTCTTCACTTTGCCACAGGCTATAGTGGCAACATGTTTCCCTTCCCCATGTCTCTCTTTTCTCTCCTGTCCCTCATAAAACAGAATAGGTGTTACAGAGCATCCTACAATCACTGTCAGCTTTTTATTCTCCCCTGTCTCACACCCAACAGAACCATGTTCCTTCTGCTTGGGATAGTTTGCTTGTGATCTGAGAGAAAGCTAGGAAGTTTTGGATGGCTGCCTAAATCTGGTGACAGGAGCTTTTCCTGTATAGGTGAATGCCATTTTTGTACTCAGGAAATGGGATTAGTGTGCAATGCTTGTTCTCAGGCATGCCTGCATTTTCATTCCTGACATTCTTTCTCCCTGGTGTCATTCTGGAGTTGCTGGAGATGGACAGTGCCATAAATTTGCCTTATGAATCATAATCTTCATTGTGCTGTAGTGCTCTGGAAGCAGCTCTAACTCTCTGGAGAAATCCTCCTATTGCTCCAATTCACCCATACTAGAAAAAGCTTCAGGTACCTTTTAAAAATGAAACAAACAAACAAAACAAACTACTGAGCTCTCTGACATTAGGTTCCCAAGATGCTTCAGGAGGAGTGAAGACAAGACCACTTCGAAACTCCAGTTTTCAGGACAGAGTTTGAAGGCCTCTGAATCTCATGGAGTCATGTTAATGCCTGATGTGGTCATGCATTCTGGACTGGTTTCATCCAAATAGGCTATGCACTAGAGAAGAAGTTTCACAGGCTTGTTGCTGCTGCCGAACACGTTAACAGGGCTGAACTTCTTTTAATAGACTTGCTTTTTGATGTAGGAAGTTAACTTAGAATAATAGAATAATAAGATCATTAAGGTTGGAAAAAACCTCTGAGATCATCTAATCCAACCGTCAACCCATCACCACTATGCCCACTAAATCATATCCCTAAGTGCCACATCTACATATTTCTTGAACATCTCCACGGAAGGAGACTCCACCACCACCTCCCTGGGCAGCCTGTTCCAATGCCTGACCACTCCTTCTGAGAAGAAGTTTTTCCTAATACCCAACCTGAACATCCCCTGGTGCCACTTGAGGCCATTACCTCTCGTCCTATCACTGTTATCTGGGAGAAGACGCCGACATCCCGCTCACTGCAGCCTCCTTTCAGGCAGTTGTTGAGAGCAATGAGGTCTCCCCTGAGCCTCCTCTTCTCCAGCCTTAACAGCCCCAGTTCCTTCAGCTGCTCTTCATAAAATTCATGTGCCAGACACTTCACCAGCTTCATTGGCCTTCTTTGTCCTTCAGATGTAGCATTTATTCTTCCTCCCTTTCTTCCTCTAGTTCTGCTGTGGTCAGAGACACTGGGATGGCAGCAGCATTTGGGGATAAGGGGGTATCCTCCCTCTGTCCATTCATCATGTCTGTTCGAAATCAGTCAGCTTCCCTCTGGTTTTCTCCCACAGTTTCCTTGCAAGGCCCTAACAGGATCTCCTGTGTCATGTAGCCTGATTCATCTGCAAGAAGAATTACTTGGAGGCCTTCACTGAGAATATCTTCCTGTAGGAGAAACTTCAGTTTTGCATGATCCACTGCAGGTGGACCCAGGCTGAGTTTCAGAGTCTGAGGTGAGCTGGCAAGGAGAGAAGAAATCCTGTTGCTGGCCCCCTGAATGCAAACTCGGCGTCCCACCTTCGGAGTGAGGGTGGTGGTAAGCCCACTCCCTCAGGGGCGATGCTGGAGGGAAGACCACCAGTTGTTGCTGGGGCACACCTGCCACAGGCTGTCTGCCGTGAGGCTGTCTGCCTTTCTGCCGGGCCCTGGCCACCCCTCGTGTGGATGCCTGAAGCACGATGACATTCCCATTACTGCCAGCTGAGGCAGAAACCCAGCCCCCATGTGAAGAACAAACACACATTTGTTTCCCTTTGCTCTGCTGCGTGCCTGGCATTTGGCTTTCCTCCGTCAGGAAGATTTTAACGTACTGTTTAAATAAGATGTAGAACCTTTGCCTGAGCCAAGCCAAATATGCTCTCTCAAACAAAAGGAAGGATTTCGAGGCAGGGAGCTGATGGTGCAGGCCCAAGGAGTGCTCTCGACTGGAGCCTCTGCAGTAAGGGAAACCCAGAGTTCTCTCGTGGGGAAGAGGCCTGCAGAAAACACAGCCAGGACCAGCCGATTCCCTCCATTGCCCAGGCGGTGGTGGCCTCACCCAGAACAACCTCCTGCCTTCTGCAGAGAGGCCGCAGCAGGGCTAGTCGCTGGGAGAGGGGAGTTCCCAGGCAGGGTGGCACAGGGCGGTCCGGCCCTGGGAAAGGAAAGGATTTCCTTGGGTTTTACAGTGCGTGTTCTTCACGTGGGTCTCACCATGAGGCCAAGCCTCTCTCCGCCCACCTTATTCCTATCTTCCTGCTCTCCCTTTTCATCTTGGCAGCGTGACAGCAAGGGAACTCCTTCATTCGCTTGCCAAAGGCCTGGAGGTAAACTCCCTGCCCCACAGAAACCAGCACCAGCTCACTGACATGAGCAGAACTTTCTCACACGTGCGAAAGTGGCTCTGTGGTATGCGGTGCAGGTGTGAGTACATGTTAGTGAACACCGTCAAATCTTGGTTAATTTCCTGACCAGCTGCTGGTTTGTCTACTGACATTTTCCTTGGGGATAGTGTTTCCAGAGTTCCAGTTTTCTTTCTCAGTTAAGACATCATACTGCTGTTTGTCCTAGAAGGTCTCTATATGTTCTATTCCATTTAGATCTGATCCTTTCATAAATCAAAAACTTTCTTTTTTTTTGGTGATGATTTCAAAGCATGTTTTGAAAGTATGGTCTTTCAAAGCTAACAGGAAGGGTATTTCATGGATCCACATACTGTTTTCTCTCCCTGCATGCTGCATACTGCCCATTCTCAGAAACGAGATATAGATCTAGGTAGATCCTGTGTCTGACCCAGTTCATGTTTTCTGCTCTTCAACCTGCTACAACTGAAAAGATCACAGTACTTCTGACATATTTTTGAACAAAGAGTAATTCCTTGTATTTACTGAAAAATACTCATTAGATTGGCTAGCTGACCATTTGCCAGAGGGGTGGAATTATGACTATTAACTGCCAAAGCATAATGCCAAAATACATCATTTCCAGACCTGGCCCAGGGAATCTTAAGCTTATGAAATGAAACATTTAATGGGCAAGGGAGTCAAAATCCTGTGAACTGAACTGCACTGTACTGGCAGTTCCACATTTGCAACACAATGTTCAAACATAGCAGAAACAGGGCTGGACATGATTTCGCCTTTATAGTCATGGTTAGGTTGGGACTGGTTTACCTAAATGGATTGCTGACATCCACTCTCTGTGAGATGACTTAGCTTTCTATTTTTGGTGGCTGGATGGAACTTTAATGCTCCCCCTCTAATTGCCATAAAAAGCCCAGTTCACCTTCTTAAGAAATAGTTTCTTGTGCAAAATTTCACGCTTTCTCCCACCACTGAGATGACTGAACCCTTTCTCCGTTCTATGCTTTAATGGGAAATCCCACATTCTTTGAGTCTTTAGCCAACAGCCTTGGAAGTATTTTTTAGAAAAAGAATTATTCTTTACATGGAACAAAAAAGCTTGAGCAGATCAGAATAGATATGGCACCTGAATTTCCCTGTGAGTTTCGTTTTCCTCTTTTGGCACTCTGTTACTTTTGCCAGCCATAAACCAGGTGTGTTCGTGCTGCTGTTGAATGAAACAGCCATTAACCTTCCCTTGTGGTCAGCTGAGCTGGCAACATCATGCTGCCGCTATGGCACAAATAGTTGGACATCATCGTTTTTTCGGGCTGTTGTTTTATAAAGCAAAAGTTATGACTGAGGACCAGCACATGAATAGTGAGCAGTGAACTAAGAACATCCCTGTGGTTAGACAGGCACACCAGCAGCAGCAGGAATTTTTCCTTGTAAACCTTCAAGCTGTATGACTGTAGGGAAGTGCCACAAAGACAGGATCCCACAGCTTCCTTATTGATATTTCTCTATTTCTATGGAATAATGTGTCTCTAACCTCTTCTTTTAGGATGAAAAGCACTGTTGTGCCCTATAACTTTAGTGCAAAGGGATGTGACTTATTTGCCTTGAACACCTAAGTGTTGGGGTCAGATCCCCTGAAAATCCATCTGAACATACAATACGCTGACAGATTAATTCAACCTCATTTGCGTGACCTGCTGGGGTATAGTAAAAGCTCTTTTTTCACTTGTGCCTAGGGCATAGACATATGATACTCAACACCCTTCCCTCCCAGTGAATAGGATGAGAACAGTTAGGTTTTGGGTCATACCTTGGAGTCAAAGTACAAGCTGTTGTTCTGTCCTTAAGTCACCTCACTGTTGCTATTTAATTACTGAAAGCTCACAGCTGAAGTCAAATTCTGAGTAGCTGCCAGGTACAGCATGTCATTTTGAATACATGAAAATATGGGAGAACACTGTTGCAAGCCTGTTCCTGCAGCTTTTCCTTACACAAAACTTGGGAAGTCTCACAGCGGTAAAAAGCTTCACATCTGAGCTTGGTGGCTGGAATTCACAGCCTGGCAAGTCAGAATAAAAGGCTAGAGACACTGACAATTTTCTTTGAAGAGGAGTTAAAATAAAGGCTCTGATGTGAAACGTTTTGTAAAACTATTTTATTTTTCTACTGTGAATAAATCCATTTATGACTGCAGGGCTGTTCTTGATAATAGCATAGCTATAATGTTTCCTACAGAACATATTGGAGGCATGAAAGACTATTGTTTTCTGAAAATTCCCTTCCCTCAGAAATAAAAGGGATTTCCTGAACTGGTATGTTATGACACCTTATATTCCTACAATGCATTTCAAGGCTTGTCTCTGTGATCTTAATTTACGAATCACCTTTCATGTTACAGGATTTTTTTTTTTTTTGTAAATCAGCAAATCAACTGATGGCATAAATAGGATATTGGCTACCATGTATAATTATGTTATCAAGAGAAAGTAGCATAAATAGGTTTAAGATACAGTACTAAATAATTCATCTCTGAAATTCTACAACAATGCAAACGATTGATTAGTCTTGTAATAAAGACTTACAAGTTATTTATTTTCTCATAAAATCAAAACACATTTTACTGGAGTTAACAGTTTAATGCCAATTTATTTTGGAACTAGAGGAAAATCAGGTAACAGAAATGCTCAAAAAGATTAATGCTGTCTTGTGCCTTGTCTCAGGATGAGATTAGACTTCAGGACTGTACCTTGCACAGTCAGCTCACAATTTCAAACATTCTGAAGGCCTGAAGTGCAAACATTTGAGAAAGAGGAAGCATA
>VXAV01001883.1:30586-55368 GCA_013399715.1 Alectura lathami
GAAAAGAGTGCTGTTCTTCCCAACATAGGATATTTATTGTGGGGTTAATAACTGGCTGCTCTACAGCACCTCCTCACCCAGTAACAAATCCTCTGGAAACCGCCACCCAATTTGCAATCTCAGTTGCTCAAGAGGCAAATCCTCGCTCAAGGTTGTAAGGACATAGCAGCCATGTGAAATTGTTGGCTGTGGGTAAGTCAGCCTGCTCTAGGCTTTTCTAGTGTCCACGTGGGTATAGAAGTCCCCAACCACACAGTGTGGTGTGAAGAGGGCACCAGTCATGGAGCAAGTTTCCTTCTCCCTCCAAAACACAGTGTCTCCATGTCTTCTCTCTCTTGGCTATCCTCTTTGGGATGTGTTACAAGGTCTGAAAAAGCACAGCCCGGTCTGAGGGAGATCTCTTGGTCCTGGGGCTGTCTCCCCTCCAGCTTCTTGATGTTCAGTTTTGGTGCTAGAGATTTCTCTCTCATGGGTGACCTCACCCTTCCAAAGGACGACTTCTTTTTGAGCCTCTCACACTCCCTTTCTACAACGCATGACTCTGACAGCCTCAAGAACCTGCCCAGCTGGATTTCCAAAGGAGGACAGCTATCTGAGGCCAACAACAGGTCTTCACCAGATTTTCAAGGCATGCTGTGTACTTAAGGGATGTTATGTTGGAAAATCCATCCATATGTCCTACGGGAGGTTAGGTGGCCTACAATTTCTGGTCTTTAATAAAATTCGCTGGAGGGGATCAGCACTTGAAAATCTACCCCACAGTGATTATCCAGACATACAATAATGCCGTCATTTAAGCTGAAGGCATTTATGCTCCTTCAGCTGCCTAGAAAAATGAGTGTTGCTTCAGGCACAGTGGGTCAGCTGACAGGAGCCTGCCCTGAGATAGGTCCCATTGCTCCCAGCAGCTCATTAGCTCCTGACCCATCTCCTCAGTACAAGCCCTTAGGCCAGCAGGTAGCAATTTTCTTTGCACCTGTGGAGTTAAGCTGAGGAACAAGACACACGTATGCCGATGTAAACCGTGGCTTCTGGAAGTATGTCCCTAACGCCTAATGCAAACAACAGCAGCTTAAAATACCTGCTCAAGGCCAGATCTGGTGCTAGTTCTAGGTGCTGATAGAGTCAGTGCTGCAGGGTGAAGGAAGATAACTAAGCTACAAAGACGAGGGCCGATCGTCCACTGTGCAGGTAGAAGAAAGGTCCTAACTTTGACCTAGGGTGTCCAGCAGTCTAGCAGGATCTTTGGTCAAGGCAGTCTGTGTTCATACTGAGAAGTTTGAGATTTTTTCTACTGTCGAGCAAACATCTCTACGTGCCCTATTAATGTGGGTGAGAACACACTGCTGTCTTGTACAACCTGTAAAATGAAACAGAATGCTGTAGGGTAATGATGCCACAAGATGGGTTACTTTGTCCCTCAGAGGGAAAAAAATATATTTGGCTTCAGACAAGAGGTTGAGAGTTTGCTTTAGTGCAAGCTAGCAGAGCACATATTACTGCAAGGTAGCTGGAATGTTTTCAGTCATCTCTGCTTGCAGCCAAGACACACCTGCTTTTGAATTACTCCACGCAACTTGTGCGAGAAATTCCTGCTTTGTGACTGCTTCTCCTAAGAGCACAGGTGCCAATCTGAGACATGCCAGGCAGGATAACAGCATGGAGTATCCCATCTACTTTTCTTCCACTGCCATATATTTCATGTTTCTGTGGAGATCCCATCTGTGTCCAAGTAAGCAAAGGAATAGGAGCGCTGACACAGCTTTGCAGGCGCCGGCATGATTCAGCCATAAACAGCTGTTACCACAAACCTCTCTCTGCAACCTCAGTTAGTGCCAACAACCTTGGACTTAGTACCACTGCTGATGAGCAGTCAGCCCCAGAGCTGCAGCCAGGACCATGTCCTTCCCCACAGTGTGATCTCCAATCTGAGTATGTTCCTCAGGATGCCCACTTAGTTGGTTGCACAGTGCACCCTGTGTATTGTTTGGTGAAGGAACAACAGCAAATACTGGAATGGCATGTAGAAGACAAATGAACTGATCCATGTATTCATTCAGGCAAGCGTTGTAAACAGGTGTCACAACTTGCATCCTGACAGACACAAGTGCAGATACATTGCTGTTCTTACTGGGTGGTGCCCCATACGGGGCAGGCACCACAGTTTGTCCGTTCTGGATGGGGAATTGCTGCTGGAGATGGAAGTAGAAAGGTGAGGGAAAAGGGTATTGAACACCTGACTCTATACAGTTATTTCTCCAGCATGGTTCACCTGCTTCTAGTTGTTACCTGTGTATCCTCCCAATACAGGCAACTGCCTTTTGCCTCTCCTGGGTGAGTTGGACTCTGAGGAGCATCTTGCAGTTTATGCCCATGCAGATGAACTCTTGATAAAGTGTCATTGGCAGTGGTTTTACTGCAATGGCGGGTGCCAAGGCCCATTGATGACAATTTATTGATTTTTCTTTGCTCACTCCTCAGCCACCACTGAATTAACAGCAGAGGCAGTGAACAGCCCTTGTGGTTGCCAAGAGTCCAGTCTAAGGCAGAGGGAATGGAGAAATCTCCTGGTAAACCGAGCAATCGATCCCTTAGCATGGGAAGGGAGGACACAAGTCCAGCTTCAGAGCTGAGCAAAGGCAGCGTTGCTTGGGCTGTGGGTTGCTTGGGTTGCCAGAGGATGTCCTTTCTGTCATCTTCACTCATTTCAGACTGCTTATGGAGACTGTAATCAAGGAATGCGGTGGTGGTGGAGAAATGCCGCTGTGTAAATGACTGAAAAGCAGCCATTTCTTCCCATATGTCATCACCTTCCTGCTTGCAGTGGGTCCTGAACAACAAGATCTAGGTATGCTTGCACTGCTGTAGAACCCACAGCTGGTCTGGCTTGGCTCCTTACATCTTTCCCAGAACTGAGTTCAGTGCTATATTTTTTTGGTCAGAATGTTGGTGAGAAATAGTAATTCCCTGGGTAGTGGTGGAGTTACGCAGGTGCCCAACAAGGTAGGCGAGGAAAAAGCTGGTCTTATGTCAGGGTCAGACACACTTGAAAACAGTGTCAAGTCACATAATGGGATGTAATGGCTTGATAAAAGACTTTTTGTCCCCCAGTTCACAGGTCAGAGCTGCCTGCCCTTACACAGTGCACACCCCAAGGCTGGGGCTCCTGCTGGGAGCTGGTGGAGCTGTGAAAATTCAGCATCCCAGAGAAAGTCTAGGACAGTACCTGCTTTTCTGTGGAAGGCTGGGGAAGTCCTCCACACCTGTGACAGTGTGGAGGAGTGAGTGCAATAGGCTGCCACATTCCCACATTGATGCCTCTCAGCCGAAGTGCCTTGAGGGACTCCTTCAGCTTTATTCCCAGTGGATCTCTGGCTTTGGGCAGCAGTGGGAGGGAGCAGAGAGGCTGTCTGTGTCCTGAGGCCCCGTTTGCAGGCTCAGGGTTGCTAGAGAGTGAGGCTTTCCACCGCACACGCTGACTTTCCTGCCAGCATGCTGGGGGAGCCCAGCTGGCGACAGACACCGTATGTCTTGGCAATGGCTCTCCCTAATTAGACTGAAAGGGCAAGGCTGTAAGGCTGTAATACTGCTAATAATACTGAGTTAATTTTTTCCCCTCTTGCCATCTGGCATTGGGGCATAATAAAGAGAGAAAACTGTTTACTAAGCAAGGAAGCGGGGCAGGCAAGTGTAACCTGACGTCAGTGGTGGTGCCGTCTGCGATGCGTGGATCATCGGCGCTGCAGCCACCACACGGGCATGCCAGGAGCCCAACCCTTCGGACTGAGCTCTGCATGCACCTTGGGCTCGCACCCCCTGCTAGAGGCAGATGCTCAGGAGGACACCTGCCTATGGGAGAGAGCTCTAGGGGGGATAATAAAGGCTTTGGATGCCAGGGCAGGACTCAGGAGGCAAAGAGGTACCCCAGCCCAGTGCTGGGTGCTGAAGCATCGCTTGGCTCTGCTGCTACTCATCCTGAGGTTAGCAATGCTCAGAGCTGTCAGTGCAGTAAAAGCTTGGCCTCTATTTCATCCAGAACAACGCTGGCCTTAGCTGTAGGGTGCCTGAATCATGATCTAAAAACTGCTATGTTTCTCCCTCAGGAGGGCTGGGGCTGACCTATACTGGGCCAGCAAAGCCCTCAGGCTCCTGCCTTGGCATCACCTGAAGGCAGGTGCTGTCGGCCAGTGCTCCACGCAGCGCGGCATATACACGGCTGCAGCCGCACTCGTCCCTCAATCCCCCTGAGCAACATTCCTTCTGCTTATGCCAAAACCTTAAGGAAAAAAAAAAAAAAGATTAATAATTTTTGCTGATCCTTAATGAAGGAGGAGGGGGAAAAAAAAAATCTGTATTAGGCCTCATTTTTTTTTTTTTTCTTAACAACTGAATTGTAGTTTCTTAACAACCTGTTGTTTCCTATCCCTATGTACATTCTTATGTTTCAAGCGAGCCTCACCCCTTCCTTTAAGCTGCATATTTTCTATTTTAAGATTTCCTGTTCAAGCTAAAGGGCAAAGATCTTTTAAATATCAGCACGAAGCTGGGATTACTTGCAGTGTGTAAAAGGTAGGGAGCCTCCAGCTCTTGGTCTGGCTGTCGTGCTTTCTTGTTATCAGAGAAACCGAGGTCCCAAGTTCAATGTCTTTCACTCTACTGATGTGTGGGACTAAAGTCCTGGTGGTGCGGGCAGCCAGGCAGGAGACAGCAGAGTAATTGTGTCTGTGCTTGATGGCCAATATTGTTATAATGACTGGCAGCGGACACACAGACTTCTGTCTTCAGGGTGTTTCCCGCCTTTACTGTCTCTCTGTGGCTTTTATTTGCATACGTCTACTCTACCTCATTTTCTCCCTGACATCTACACCTGCCCTCCTCTGGGCATGAGTGTGCAGTGGGATGGATGCCTCTGGACTGAAGGAGAGTAGCAGGTTCACTACATGCGGGAGCAGGAGCTGAAAGTAGCACACAATCCTTGTCTGTCCCTCTCTGGTTACTCTAGACACAATCTGACAAAATCCTCAAGCCTAAGCTTTAAACTGCAGTACTCAACCCTCAGCAACAGCCATTTAACAATAGCCCCAGCATTTAACATTTATCAGGGGGCTCACTGGATGCCAGCCAGGTACACAGATACAGTAAGTGATTATGGCAAAGCAGAGGGCAGCTTGTGGCAAAACCCAGGACACCTCGCTGGGTGGGAGCCCAGTGTCCTTCTAATTTCAGGCTCATTAGTAAGGTCTCACCAGGCTTTCCCTTGCCAACAGCTGCCCTTAACCCAATTAAGATCACATTAAATGAAGCCAAATGCTCTAGGGGAGCTCAGGCTCAGCCACAGGCAGCTCAGCCTGAAAGACTCAATGCTGCTACTGAAACATGGCTCTGCTGCCGACACACATCTCTGGCAAATATGACTAAAAACACTGTAAGATGGAGAAGATAGTAAGTATGGGCCACTGCTAGTTTAAAATGTTTATGGCAAAACTCTTTTCCTTTTGGACAGAAATTGATATTTTTTCTGTAACTGGATTTTTTTTTTTTTTTTAGGTACTTTATCATTATCATTACTGTTTAAATAAAATCCCTGCTCTTCTCTTCAAGTGGTTGAAAAGTTATTTCAACCATTACAATTTCCTTTGCAGAAAGGTGAGAAGAAAGATGTCAGAGGGGAAGAAATTATGGGAAAATGATAGGGAATTAATTCCCAGTCCTCTATCCCAGCTCTGCTGCCGTTCATGTGCTGCTCACAGTGTCAAACAGCACCAGAACACATCCCTTTGGCAACCACGAAAATGCAAGTGCAGAAACACAAGGATGCCCGAAGTTAAGAGATGTTTTGTGCAAGGTGGATGGAGCAGGGTCTTGTACAGTCACAGAGGTGACAGCATCTCGGTCTGCTGGGGCATTTGCACTGAAATGCCTGGGCAGCCTGGCCCTGACCCTCAGCCTGGCTCAGGAAGGTGCTGTGACCTGGGGCAGGTAATGGAGGCCATGCTGCTGTGAGCCGAGGCCCAGCTCACTGCAAACCATGTCTGCCAGTGCTGGCTGAAGCCCTTATGGCCCTGCCAGCTCAGGTTTGAACCCATTGACTGGGGGTTTCTGTTACTGGTTTGTTTCAGAGAGCTCATTTTCTGTTGAATTTTTCTTCCGTGGAAGACATAGGGCTTTATTTTTGTTGTTGATTAATTGCTCAGAAATCAAGCAACTCCCTTACCCAGGCCTCTTTAAAATTCCTGTGCAGGCCTTCACGATACCACATTTACCACCATTAATAGTGTTAACAGTATTGGAACACTGGGTCGCTTTTAATTTTCCTTTTAAAAAATATTATTTTAAAAATGTCTTGAGTCTAAGTAATGTTTTCCCTGCATAGAGAAAGAGAAAAAAAAAAAAAAAAAAAAAAAATAGTTCTAGAATATTTCCAGAGGTTTGTTTTTTACTTTTAAGAATATTTTCTGAATCTTGGTAGTAAATTTTAGACTTTGCCTTTCTCGGGAAACTAAATAACGTGTGCCTTAGTTCTGAGTAAATATGAAGGCATGTGTCAAATGCTCGACCTTCCAGTGAACTGGAAGCCCAAGGTCAGTTCAGAACAAGCTACCATGCAGTAAGGAGTGGTATTCTTCTTTCCCCAAAGCATTTGTTTCAGCAACTGCCTCCCTTTATAAATAAGTTGCACTATGCTGATAGGAAAAGCAGCCTTGTAAGTCTTCTTGTAACTTCAGCCGTGCACAGGCTGCAGGTCTGAGGCTCTCCTCATCCCTGCAGATTGTTCTTTGCTGTAGAGAGGAGGAGTTTTCCAGAGGACCCTTCCCTGACCACCTGCAGAGACTTGTGCCAGGATCAGTAAAACTGAGAGCCAGTGTGACCACATAGAGGGATGTGGGAGACTCCTCGTGGCCCCTGGTTGGCCATGTCCCATATGCAAGAGGTGGGGCTCTCCCAGACCCTGCCTAGCAGGCCTGGGCACCTGGCTGATGAAACTCCCCCAGGAGTGCTTCTTCAGTGTGCGAATAAGTGCTGGAGTGGCTGAAAATGGAGGTATGACTGTGGATCAGGAGGCAAAAAGCAAAGGGAGAGATGGCTTTCTATGCTGGCCACGCTCTGCCAAGTAGTACAGGGCTAGACGTGCTCCTGAAAGCCGAGGTAAATTGGGTGCCATGGCTGGAAACACTGCATTGCGTGGCCACCAAGACACAGGGAGCCTCTGAAGGTACAGCAGAGCCTCCTGATGCTGAGTATGCTGAAGGAAGCAGATATGCTGAGGTAAAAGGTGTTCTCTAGCAGTCACTGGGAGATGATAAGGAATGTCAGTAGATCATTCATTTTCCTTTATGGTTCAGGTCTATCTAAGCATACTGATAAGGTTATTGCTTCCCTTGAGTCATTGTCGTCAAGCTATATTTGTAAGTTTACATGATTAAGCAGCAGGGGAATCTGACTTTATCTTAATTTGTATTTTTATGGTTGTGTCTTCCTTGTATTTGCCTCCGTTTCTGTCTATGCTTGGGAAACAGGGGAGCTGAAAGGTCTGATCAGTATGGTGGTGACATCCTGATGTGATGTGCTCCAGGGCATGTGTGGAAACCTGCTGTAGAACCACGGTCTGAACTGACACCTCCTGAATGCTGGTCTGGTGCAACAAGGACAGAATGACTATCCCACCTCCTGGCTGGTTAAAAAGATGCAGAGATACCACTTTCCGCAGGGTTTGACTCATGCATGATTAGTGTGAGATTAATGGACATCATCAGCATATGACAGATGTGAGTCTGGTTGTCTTGTATGGTTGCCTCTAAGTGCCTTGTGGAATGTATCCTAGATGACTGAGTCAGGACCATAAATGTTTATTTCCCTGGTGGACTCCAGAACAATCAATTAAGTCTTTATTAAAATAATTCATAAGAGGATCCTCCACATAAAGCACAACCAGAAAAGACTTGTCTTTCTTGGCATCTCCTCTGCTGGTTGGGAGACTCTCTGACCATAGCTTCTACATGCTCGGACAAGCTGCTCTGAGTAATACTGTGGTTCTGGTTAAAGTTTGTCACTAGTCAATTTAATACTCTTACACATGCAGGAATAATGCAGGAGACTGTGCAATAGTCTTCTGTTTCTGTTCTGTGAGTTTGGATTGGATGCCGTCATTTTTTATGAGCTTTCTGTTCTGGTTCATAACAGGTTTGCATGAAAAGAGGACTTTCCTCCTGGCATGGCTCAGTGAGGCAGTTCTGGTGATAACAAAATAAACAAATAAAAAGACGTGACACTCTTCCTGCATTGCAGGGCTGCTAGAGTCATACACACAGCTCCAGCCTGGGGAACAGCAAGGAAAGTGGGAAACTTCAGCCCACCTGACGACCTGCTCTCCAGATGTGTTTTTTGAACGAGCATGAGGCACGCTGCCATTTTGGCAGGGTACTGCTACTAACTTCCCCAGAAGCAGTTCCCACACATGTGACCTGCTGCCTGCACCCACTGGGAAGGTGTTGCGATACACAGTGAGGCTGAGCCACAAGCAGCACTGCGTGGCTGGGCAGAAGAGGGAAGCTGATCCCCACGTCACGTCCCCCTCCCAGGGCATGTCCTGGGCCTGCTACTCACCTTCACTGGTCCCGTGTTGCTGTGCTGGGCTGGAGGTGGCTGGCAGTTCCTGCCTGCTCATACAGATGGGATGGCAGGGTACTCGAGGATGTCCCCCCACCCCTGCCTGGCCTCTGTGGCCCCAAATTGCTGCAGCGGCTTTGCCCTCTCATTTTGTGAGGGTAAAGGGCTGGCATCATGTTTCAACAGAGGCAGAAAGGCAAGCGGCTGGAGTTAAGTTTGCTCTCGTAAACCCAGTGCTCTGGCCGCAGCAGCTGCCAAGGCATTCCCTTCCTCTAGGATGTAGAGCTGAAAGCCAACAATTTGCTTGGAACGCCTTCTGACCAAATCTTTGGGGCTAATTCAGGCATCCAAGCTGATTTGATTCCACTCTTTATGTAAGTGCCACAGTTTTGTTATTTGACAGTACCACATAGTCTGATCTTGGGGCCAGCTGGACCTTAGGGAAAGGACTCCTAACCTGCTCATTGCTGAGCTGCTCTGTACACAGCTTTTACAGTCCTTGAGACCTGCACCCCAAAACACCTTCCTCCACCCTAGCTTGAATCTGGGCAGTGTTTCCTGTGTGCATAACTGACCTTTACGGAGGTGAACAGTTATGAAACTAGTCTTCAAAGAAATGGAGACAGCTGAGTAAAACCCATGGGCTACAGTTTGCCGGAGGGTCTGAGATGCAGACAAAGGAGAGTTTGGTCTAATGACCTCTCTTCCCTTCTCCTCCCACACTGGCAGGAGAAGTTTTGTTTTGTTTGCTCTAGAGTCATTTCATTTCGTAAATGAGGTGATTAAAAAAAATGGCTGGGGAATGTTTCCTGGTAGACTGCAGAAGAATTATCATTATTTTTTTAAATAGCTGGTTTTAGTCAACCTCGAGTGTTTTTAAGGACAAGACAATTTTCAGTGGCCTGTCAGGAAGGCTTTGGTGGTGGAGCACTGAGTTTGGAGGCCATGTGGGCAAGAGCCGACGCAGGTCCCTGATGTGCTCCACACAGACTTTTCCTCCCCAGTGAGCTGCGCTGCCAGGAGGAGCAGGGTCTGTGCTGTGTCCCTCACCTGGCACAGCTCCTGTGGAGGACTTCCCATGATCCATCTGATTTTCCTCGTGCAAGGTTTTTGGGTTTTGTAGAACACCAGGAAAGTTCATAAGGTTCTGAAAGAGTTTGGTGGCAAGAAACTAGCTTTCCATCTGGTCTGGCTCATAATTCCTGCTTTATGCCCATTAGGAGCAAAGAGAATAAAATCTTTGCACAGGCAAATTTTAGGCAGGAGTGTGACAGCGAGTGCATCATTTCTGGCTGGTGGGGCGGGGAGCTGCTGCTTGGTACCTGCTGACTGCTAATTGCCAGCTTAACGCTTCGTTTGTGCGACTGCTGGGAGGGAGCCAACGGACACAGCCTTGCAAAAGAGACCGTGGTATGTTCAACCGGCTTAATGCTTGTGTAATTACAAGCCTCCCTAAACGCTCTTCCACAATTAGAGCTCATCACATCCTCGCGACCTGACAGGGTTTTAAGAACTTAATTAGAGGCTGGCAGCACCGCTTGTGTTTATCTAGAGGTGGGGGGGGGGGGGGGGGGGGGGATGTTAAATTACCATGAGCGGTGGGGATCTTGCTCCATGAGCCTCTCGCTCCCTTCGCTGAAAGCAGAGCCACACGCAGGCTGCGCCTGCCACAGCCGTGCTGCTCCTCCTGTCCTGGCACACAGCGTGCTGCGGCCGTGGGAAGCCTCGCTCGCGTGCTGGGCGAAGACCGTCGCCAGCCTCTGCAGGGCCAGCCCTCGCCCCTGTGTGCACCTAGCCGGGCATGTGCAGCCCGCCCCATGCACCGCAGAGCTCTCAGAGAACATAGGGTAAACCGTGCGTAAGGGTTCTGCTTCTGCACATGTGTAGGTACAGAGCAGAAACATCTAATACATGCTGTAAATCCGATGTATAATATGTGCATTTCTGATTGTTTATGTATTCAAAATACATATATGATATATGTATTATGTATCATACATATTTCTGATTGATTGTGGTAGTTAAAAAGTGTTGTAAGTAACAGCTTACAACAGTTCTGTTTTGTTCAAGTTCCCTCTGCATCTTTCCTAGCCCTGTTTCAAACATTTTCACTTATCTTCTCTCTTCCCTCAAATTCTTGTTCATCTAGAGATGGAATCATTGAAGTCTCCGGGTGTTACCCTCTTCCTTTCACTGGAGACGTGTACGGCTGCCACTACCAATCTCACACAAGTATTGTTGCCTCACTGCTACCCAAAATGCTTTTCTCACATGGTAGAAAATTGTGAAACTCTCCACTAGAAATGTTTTTTTTTGGGAGACGTGGGAGCTGGAGTTGCTCATTACAGATTGTTGTATCTTTCAACTAGCCACTCACTGTACTCTGTACCGTCTGCAGAAGGCTGCTTATTGCTCATATTTCCATACTTCTTCCCTCTCCTATGTAACACAGCTCTTCCTTATTTAACCTGACATGAAGTTTCCAGCTGCTGTGAAACTATGAGTTTCACCTTGGAAGCCCTGTGGAAATCTTGCAAGTGAGATGCTGTTACTTCTGATTAAATGGCTGGAGGAAGCCAGCTGTATTGTTTGTCTCTCTTTTTTTTCTGTTCTCTCTCTTTTTTTTTTTTTTTTTCTCCCTCACATGCACAGATGTGTGCCACAATTCTGGTAATTCATAACGCTTACTTAAAATGTGTAGCATTCACCATGCTTCTCATTCTCTTCCTAATTGGATTGGGCATATGCATATGTGGTATCCAGATAAGCAGGAAGTTAGGAAGCAAGCACGTTAAATTAAATTTGGTGTGAAGAAAGCACATTACCACCTCATTTAGAATGATGCAAGGGTACAATGAGCATGAGATGAACTTGAAGGGTATCTGCAGGTACAACTAGCTGACTCTTTATTTTGCTGCTCATGACTTGTCTGTAAGCCAGCTGGATCAGAAAGGCATTTCTTTCTGGCCATTTCCTCCCGTTTTGGACATCAGAAGTAGCCTCCCTAACACTGAAGCTGCAACGCTCCAAAGCTGGTGTGGGTGAGAGAAGCTCTGTGTCATTCTGAGCAACCCAGCAGCATGTCCAAAGTGCTGTACCAATCTCCAGTAGGAGGAAACGTGACTAAAGATTGGCAAGTGTGAGAAGGTGCTACAGCCCCCGTCTTGCATGCTTGAAACTGTGTGAGAGTGAGTCACACCTGTAAGGGTACTGAATCGTGTAAATAGCAATGAGTTGCCTGATTCCACAGGCAGGATGCTGCCCTGATGGACAGTTTTCAGGCCTCCTGAGCTGGTGCTGGCTGATAAAGCCAAACCCCCCGAGATACCATTCAGTTCTTAACTGAATAAGATCTCTCTCTCTCCAGTAGATGCCCAAGTCCTTCACCCAAGTCTGCTTGATGCCCCACCTGGGTGAGCAGCACAGCTGTGGTAGACTTCTGCAGACTTCTGCAGAAATTTGTTTCTGACCCTGTTTGGCTTGGATGGAACTGGCAGTAACTGCCTCATGCTCAGAGATATTGCCATCACCAAGTGCAACAGTGTGGGATGCTTGATGGTAGTCCCTTATGTACCACAAGTGCATACACACAGCAGGTGAGAAACCTGTCCTAGGGCACTTTAGAGTAAATCCCTGTTCCTTGCAAACCTCTCTGCATGCACAGGTGCTTTGGCATTACAGGGAGTCGGCATTAGGAAAAGGCTAACATATGCCAGCAAATAAACATTGGACAAAACTGTACCAGCAGAGTACTATTGCTTGGGGAAAACAAAAGCAAAACCAAACAAACAAAGCCAGCAAAACCAACAATAATGCTTTTACTTACACCTATTTCTTGGCATTTCTAAGTATAGGAGGTACTGGAAACACCCTGGGTTATCCATCTCAGTGTAAGAGTAAATACAGTGTAATCCATCTCAGTGTAAGAGAAATTACATTTCAATATAAACTGATACTTCAGAGCAATTGTCAACGGTCAGCAGGCAACTGCTTGTATTTGTTCTGACCTCACTGTTGTCAACGTTAAAGGGGACTATCACAGTCTGCCCCTCACTCACTCTTAATTTTATCTGGAGGCTGGTCACCCTTCACTGATCTGCTCCTGAACTATACTGGAGCTCTTACAAACTCCAAAAGGAGAAAGGTATTTATGAGCCATCCTAAGCACCAGGATTTCTTTGAGCTTTAAAGACAGAGAGTACATTTCAGAAGCTGAAAGACATTTTTGGAATGGTGATCCACTGCAGGAGGGACGTGGAGTCTGAAGAAATTATCAGTGCTGTTCAGAGTGCAGGGTTTTACAGAGGTCGAAATGTCCCTGCTGCAGTTCAGAGTGAAGCCAGGGCTGCTCTAATTCATGCCATGCTTTTTGAAAAGGCACTGCAGTTCTAACGAGCCATGGCATTGCGTGCTGCAGGATCTCCTACTCACCCGAAAGAGACCCAAAGAGTCCCATTCCTGCAGCAGGAAATCCCTCACTTAACTCTCATCAAATGTGTCTGAACCTTGGACGTACCTTTGAAGAAGCTGCAAAGCAATCAAGCCTTGCAGAGCAGGAGCCCAACCTAATCTCTCTGGTTATGAAGGGCAAAATCCTGATTGTTCTCGCAGGCAGCAAGCATGCAGCTCCATTCACCCTTACCCATACCTTAGCCCCGCTGAATGGTTCTCTCCTCATTTTAATTTTTTAAAAGCTTGGACAGTCCCTGCAGGAGGAGGAAGCCCTCTCCATAGGAACAAAGTCTTTTCCCCCAGCCTTCTCACCATATCAGCCACTTCCTACATGGTCTCCAGGAATGAAAATAATCATCTGTTTTCTCTACCAATAAGGGTCTGCAGCATGATGAGGTGCTGGGCTCAGCTCTGCCAGGAACTGATGAAGCAGAGGCTGACGTTTCTGCAAATCCTGCCCAGAGCAATAAAAATAAAGCTTGTTCTAAGGTTTCAGTCACATTCCTTGCTTTCCCACTTCTAGAAATCTCATTTTGGGCATACCTGAGCTGTGAAAATCCCTTGTTTCTTCCTTCAGAAATCCACTAGCAGAGGAGTCGTATTTAAGGTGACTAACTGAGAATTAGGCTGCTCTCTTTCATTTGCTGCTTTTTGTTGTCTAATGAGAGCCTGACATTGTATTCATCATCGTTATTAGAATTAGGGTTTTTCTGCTTGCTTTGTTTATTTATTTATTTATTTTAAAATAATCTTTAAGGCATTAGGGATGTCAAGGCTGGCCTCCCCCTCCTCGCACACAGGCTCTGTTGAAGGATCTCTGGAAGGTTCGAGGAGTAATTATTGTGAGCTCTTAATGCTGTAATTGAAGGTGTTGAATCTTCAACAAAGCCTGCCTTTATTATGGTTGTGAATTAGCTTTGACATTAAATAGTTGTTAACAACAAACAAAAAGAGTTCCTTTAGAGACTTTTTTTTTTTTTTTTTTTTCCTGCTGTATGATTGAATCTGCTCACCCTGAAATAGCTTGGACACTCTTCTTCCTCTCTGTGCTCAGCATGCCAGCACTGGGACTACAGGTAAATGAGTGGGGAGGGAACTGGAGACAAGGAAATCAAAGATGAGGGAAAAAAAGAAGGGAAAGCAAGCCTCTCTCACTCTGTCCTTTGAGAGCAGGACAGAAGGGATGTGCTGAAGAGAAGGTGCTGTCTGTGGAGATCTGTGTTTGATCCTGGCATGGCTGCAGCTTCCTATGTGAAGGTGCGCTGCCACGGTCTAGGATGTCTGTGCAGATGGCTCGAGGTGTCTGGCCAGGCTCCTTGTGCCAGCCTGAGGTGGCCAGCTCTGTCCAAGAATCACGCAGCCACACTGGATGCAAAGGTAATAGATCCAGCCGAGAGATGTTTTGCAAGTTGCAGGGAGAAAAGGATTGGCCTGACTCCTCTGCCTCCTGCCTCACAGGGTCATGCCTCAGCCATTGGGGGGCAGCTTTCCAAACTCACCTTGCTGCTGCTTTAGAGGCAGAGAGAAACCCCGGCCCTTGTGGTGGCAAGCACACACTGCCCACAGGATGTGGGCACAACTCTTTACCAGCCTGATGTCCCCAGCTGCCTGCCTGATGCTATGGCAGGATGGGGGAACAAAACCTCTCGGATGGTCCTTGAGATTTCTGCCTGTGAGTGGCACAGACACACCGCTCACCCCTGAGAGGACAGAGGAAGTGCACTACCAGGGCTGCAACAAAATTTGGAAAAAAAAAAGAAACAAACAACACCCAATCAAGCAGTAAAAACCCAACAACCCAAGCCAGCAGTGTATTTAAAGGCAGCTTTGGAAAATGAAGTCTAGTTCTGAAAATTAGACCTCAGCACCTGGCAGCTCCAGAATGTGAAACCTATGTCTGTTTTCAGCCTAGCAAATGCACAAGCCAAAATGCTTTCCTCTTTTTAATTTTTATTTATAAAAATCCAGTTCATAACAAGATTCATCTGTTCCATCAGGATTTTTAGTAGCCAGAAGGGGTTTTTATTGTTGGCGAATATGGGTTTATAAGGGTGGAGAATCATCTGGTTTTGTGGCCAGCTGTTGGCCATTGTTAGGGACTACTAAAAAGTCTTTGTACATGTGCCCAGATATGTGTTTGAGGGGCATGTCATGAATCAGCTTCCAACTACGGGAATAATGATAGGACATCTAAGGAAGATGTTTCAAGATTATTAAAATAGCATTCAGGTGGGGAAAGTCATTCACTCTTCTGCATGGTGTCTCACAAGTGTCCAGAAACAATGTACTAACCAACCCCCCCACCATCAACATTCCTACTAGTCCAATCACAGATGATATTCTGCTTTCAGCAGTGCCAGCTGCACGTCAGTTGCAGCTCACTTTCCTTGGGACTTTGGCTTCATGAATTACCATGACTTGACCAAAAAATGGCGTGTCAGCAGAGCATGCTTGTAGCCCCTCACAAAATAACCTTGGCTTTAATGGAAGATTTTAGCTGATGTGCTTTGCCTGTCATTGTCTACAGAGCTTGTATGCATGCAGCAAATGGGTGGAGATGCTGTAGCCTGACTGCATGTCCAAGCAATGACGACATGCAATAAGCTGTTTCCTCACCCATTCACATACATAACTGCAGTGATCTCCACTGTCTGGTTTTAGTATGGAGAATCTATGGCACCTGGTAAAGGCTTTACATTATTTTGCAATGCAGAAAGGTAACACTTCTGGTAAGTGCCACACAGAAGGGGCAAACACACAACCCCTGAAATGGTGCAGTGTAGTCTCTATTGTGGCTTTCAGCAGCATTTCTGATCCCTTAGAATGTGATTTCTGATCCCAGCAGAGTGCTTTGGATAGGTTTGTGCTGGTGGTATCTGAATACAAGATGATGAAGAACAAGTTCTCAGCAAATCCCAAGTTCCAGAACACAAAGAGTGTTTAAATGGTACAAAGAGGAGCACTTCCATGGCCATGCTGCACATTGCAAGACGTAACTTGTTGAATATGCCTTTGTGACTGTAGATTAGAAAATGAAAATGTAGGAACTGACTGTGTGAGAAATTAACAATAAAGCAGATTCCAGGAGACTAGAAGATGGCATGTGAGCTTCAGCTGTGATGTCCTGAATTTTGGCTTGCTGTGGCCAATGTCTAGGTCAAAACCCATGTTTACACTGGAGACTGTAAAGGAAAAGAACAGGTATTTACAGTGTAGACTGCAACAATACTCTTTGAGCTGCTGAAGTTCACCGCATAAATAATGTGTATTTTGGGATGGTACTAAAATCCAGCCTGCATAAATTAAAAAAATTACTTTGCATGGGCTATGACAGTGTTATGCTTTCACAAGTGACTTAGGAAAAGTGCTTGTTCTTTACGTGGTAACAGTCCCTAAGAATCTGGAAGACTACTGGGTCATGTCATACAGACTTAAGTAACTGTCTCTCCTTGACTCTGCTTCAATATTTTCAACCCTGAGATTTTAAAATGTGTTAGTCAGGCTCTCCACAAAACACATAAGATTGAGAAATCATGGGTTAAAAAAAAAATATATATATAATTTATGTGTTCTTATTCTCAGCCTAGAGGTGCTATGTTTTCTGTCTTTTCTCTGCAACAATGCCGGCTAGAAACTTACTTTTAAAACAGTGGAAGTAGGGAATGTTTGTGTAATCACATGACTCTAAGAACTAGGACATTAAGGAGAAGAGAAAAAAAAAAAAAAAAGAAGAAAAACAAAGCCAGAACTGGAAACTTTTGATAAAATCTCCTGGAGGCTGTGATAAAATCTTCTGGAGTTGGATCTTATAGATGAACGAAAATAAAACATCAGCTGAAAACAAAAGCCATGGATTCCTTTTTACTCTTTCTGAGTAGAAATCACGTTCAGATTTTAACAGAAATGACAACTGAGAAAAATACTTACAGTTAAAAATAAACCCATGAACATATGTATTTTACCATGTTTTGTTTTAAGCTGTCCATTTTTAACTTCAGCCATGATTTTAAACCTTTATACTCCTACAGTGGAGTAAGGGAAACATTAAACTTGATGGCTAGACATTCATAAGGTGTAAATCAGTGCAGCTGCACTGCAGTCAAGGTCTTGGGTCACTGGATAGCCCAGTTGCATGACTTGCTGTCTTTGGTTTTGTTCCTTTTTATTTCAGCTGCTATTGGGGAGAATATCTGAGCTCAATGTCTGCAAATAGTCCTCAGATGAACTCACACAGAGCATCATAGTTGCTTCTCTAGTGTCACCTACTCCAGATGGCCTCGCCAACTAAGACTGTCAAAGAAAATATCTGTATAACTTGAACGTACAGCAGAATCCAGCTCTTGAACAGATCCTTATGAAGAACAAATACAAGGCACGATTTTTGCCTTTATATTCAAATACATGCTATTGTTCTGTAGTTATATAAGTCAGCCAGTCAGAGAACAGAAACAACATCATATGACTTATGTAACTAACCATTGCCCAATCCTGCAATGAGATCTGTGTGGCCAGGCCCCCCCCGTGCAAAGCTCCATTGAAGTCCAGACAAAGATCACTCCGGGGCTGGAACCCAACATGGTGGAATTTATGACTATTTGCAATAAGCCACTCATGAACAAAACTGAGAATTAATCCCTGAAGAAATTGGTGAATCATTTTTGATGAACAAATACATTCTATTCTGTTTGTAACAGCTTTGTGGATAATTCAGGATTCAGAAAAGAGGCAAAATCCATCAAAGCCAGTAGACATTAATTGCTAATTATATGTCTGATTTTTCAAGAAGTGCCAGTATCCTTTGGGCAAACAAAAAGAGGAGTTTAGAGAAAACAGTATTCTGGGAAACTGTTTGTTGGTCCTCGACAACTCCAAAATTCATCCTAGGTGCAACCACTGGTTGAAATGGGAATCCAACAAACACAGCCCCAAAACTCAGAGATGCTGTGGTCTGCTGTCAGATGGTCCCACAGCCCATGTGAGAAGACTTCTGTGACTGGAGGTGCGGGTATAGCTTTTCAGGATTGATGCACCCTGTCATGTTGTGAATGCAAATGAGAACTCTTTCCTACAGGATGCTGGAAAAAAGGAAAAATCCTGAAATGCACTCTTCTAAGGATGAAAAGAAGAAAATGGATGGCAAAATGAAATATTGACAGGAATTATGAGACTGGGTAAAACTCAAAGCCCTTCTTGCTTGATTTTGCATTCTTGAGCACAGCCCAAACCAGTTCCATCCAAGGAAGAAGCACCCAAAAAATGGGTTCATGTAACCAGCGCCACTTTCTTAAACAGTGGAAGATTGGATGAAACCCTTCAACTCCTCCATTAGAGGGGAATTCTATAAAATACTTCAGATGCCATCCTGGCTGTGGTAATCAGCTGGCAGCTTCCTTGGTCCTCCTAACCTGGCCTTCTATTTAGGAGACTGCCTAGCATTGCACATCTGGCTGCCAGTAGAAGTTGCAGGCCTGTGTTAGGCTGTAGCAAGAGGAACCTGCTCACAGGAACAGCTGCTTCCCAGCATTCTCCTTCAGCCTCCACAACCAGTCCTAGCAAGTGCTGAGCTGCTTGCTGCTGGCCATTGAGGAAGGCACACTGTTCCCTCTTGTCCTGCCTCCCTGTGTTGAGTGTGTTAACTGCCAGTTTGCACCTGATCGTGCAGAACAGCAAGATGCCTAAACCTCATAACTTCAGCTGAAGAGGTGTTATGGGGAATTATGATATATAAATGCAACTGTTTCCGCTGGGAATGGTAATCCAAACCTTTCAGGAATTTTATTGTGTACATAAAGAGGTTTTTGACTTATATGCTTTACCTAGAATATGTAGAAACAGCCAAAATATTATAAACAGATTTGCTTTCTACTCTGATCAGAGTAAAATGTTGGCAAGAGGGCTTAAACGTCTAATTAGCCAATTTTCTTACATTCGCATCTGTTTGCTGTCTGTTTTAGGGTCAAGATCTGCTGCCTTTGTACTCGGTGTTACTTTTGCAGATTATGTTCTATGTAAGACATATTTCTCCTAGAGCTGTTGTTCACTGCAAAAACAAAAACAAAAACAAGCAAACAAACAAAACAGAGAATTGGATAGTTTGGCTATGGCAAAAACATGTGCAGTGGGTAGTATGTGATTTTTTTTTTTTTTTTTTTTTTCCAGTAGAAAGCGAGTAGAAATTGTATTTTGTAATCTGCTAGCATAAGACCTGTGGCTGGACCATCTAGCTGAGAGCAATCTGGATGCTGCAGTATGGCTGCTTCCTATTAATCAGCAGCTGTGATCGTAAAAAGCTCATGTTTATTATAGGAAAGAAACACTTCCTTTTGTAGTACCTGCTGTTGGCAGGAGGCTATCAAGGACTAGTGGGTTTTGTTGGTTTGTTTACAGCTATTTCCACACCTTCACTATCATTCACATTTAAGACATTATCTCTTCTAGCTTGTCACTTTCCTGATAACACTGAGAAACTCAGTTTGTACTGAAAAAAAAATGCCATCCAGGTTGGATCCCCCTGGGCGTGGAAGACTAGCCAGTGAAATTTCTGGGTGGGACTGGGCCCTGCATGCGTAATATGAGCTCTTCTGGGAGGCTGGGCTCTGGGGTCAGTGAGCAAAGGCCAGCCACAGTGGTAACAGTCAGCCGTCTACTTCCATGTACTGTTCCTGACTTACTAAGAATGACCATTTCCTGAGCACAAAAAAAAAGTGTTTAAAATAGGTATAGATGGCTGCTAAGAACACTGCAGACACTGACATGTCACAGGTAGTGTCTTTGAAACCACAGTGGCTCTTTAAACTATAGAGCATACCAAATTCTACTTTTTACGTTTGGCTTCCTTGTTTGTTATTTTTCTGATGGCCTACCAAATGATGGAAGGCATTTTTCCTGGAAACTACAAAACTATCTCTTGGAATAAAGTCATTCCCATAAGCTATGTTAAGATTGGATGTATGAAAACAACCACAGCAATAAAAATGGTGTTCAGTTGCACCACAACAGTAAGGACTTGGCCCTTACAGCTCTTCTGTGCCCCAGTGTAAACAGAGGAGCAGAGCAGCTGTGGGATGAGACGACGATGTTGTGGTGATGCTGTGGCGGGTGATGTCCACAGAGTAGAGGAGAAGCCCACAACCCACCAACAAGCCTGTCCCAGCAATGTTCTCTCATGTGCCACCCGCTCCTACCTTGTGGGGTGAATTACTCATGCTTGGTGGTGGGCAGCACTGACCCTCTTAATAAATAAGCCGTGATGTGCTTGAAAGCCCCCTGCACCCACTGGAAGTTAGCAAAGACAAAGCAGCCAATGGCTGGTACTGAGAATGTTTTCCCAATTAGATGTCAGAGAAAAGCTCCTGACCCCTCTGCAGAGCAACATGACTTACAGCACTGACATTGTTCTAGCTTTCAGTGTAGCTTCTGCCTTAGCCACATGTATTTGTTTATAGAAACATTTTTTAGTAATATTTACCCCAGCAAGTGCTTTATTTTTCTTCTTTTTTTTTTTTTTTTTTTTTTTTTTTTTTTTTTTTTTTATTTCTCCTGAAAAAGTTCTTTATAACAAAATGCAAATAGGCTGCAGTTCTGCACGGCCTTGATCACTTGCACACTGTCCATGTGAGAAGCTCATTGCTGTTGTTGGAGCTGGGAGGTGATGGAGGGGTCTTCTGAAAGTGTCCACTGCTACTCTACCTTTCTTCCAGAGACATCAGTTTTAGGGCAGATGTGAAAATCCCACCCAAAAACGGAACGCTGTTCGTGGATCCAGATGGCACCCTGCGACTGCATCTAGCCTGCTGACCTCCAGAGGTGTTGTTTTACTGGAGCAGCAACTGATAGTGCTGGAGGAAAGAGCCCAGGCAGTTACCAGAGGCACTGCCTCCACACACATTCCTGTCCTTGTGTGTTAGTCCTTCTCACTCACAGGCTTTAAGTAGCTGGTTCCGCTGTGTGGGTCTGTACCATCAGACCAAAGTCCCAGCATGAGCTGGAGCACTTGTGCTGGTCATCTACATCCCATACTGCCAGCACATGGCCTGACAGTGTGTAGGCCCACGGCCGGAGCATCCCCTCCAGACGGCGCAGGGCACAGCGCAGCTGGGGAGTCTCTCGGGGGGCACAGAGATGAGGAGAGCCGTGTGGCCAGATGTGTGGATGTGCACTGTGCCACACTGATCGCCCCATGGCCAGAGAGGTGATTGGCTGCCACGGAGATGGTTGCTGGGGATGGGTTCAGGTGTTGGAAGAAACCAGGCCTGTTCTGGCAATGGGCTGTGGACGCATGTCCTCCTAACTTTCAACAAGAGCACTGCGTTAAGGCACCTCTCACCTGCCACCAGCATCCTGGAGCTCCCTTGCATGTCCTGCCTTTGGGTTTTCGCTTGCCAGAATATTGATTCCCTCTCCTCCCTGCTCCGGTTAATGAAGTTCCAGCAGACAAAGCAAAGACCATTTTAGACTTCCGCTTGACAAGTGTTTGGAGCACAGTTGTTCTAATGGCTTGCTGAGGAAAACAATCTGAGTACATTAAGTATTGTTATTATTATTATTATTATTATTATTATTTAAAGTATCAGATATAATCCACTACCCTCTTTTGAAGACCCTTAATACTCCCTTGGATTTTTTTTGCTTGGTTCTCAGGTTCCGTCTGTCAATGCTTCAATTTGTTTGGATGCCTAACCTGGGCTGAGTTAAACTGCATGAGCACTCAAAAACAATTACAGTTCCTGTCCTGAGGACCCTTTGTTCTAATTACAAAAAACTCCAGGAGGCTACAACAGATCTGTCAGCTGAGGCTGGGAATACAAACTCTCTTTATTTTTCTTTTTCTTTCTTTTTTCTTTTTTTTTTTCTTTCATTTTTTCCCCCTTCTTCTGTAATAATCACGGAGGCAGGGAGGCGGAAATCTCAGCAGGAACAGATTGAAGACATTAACATTTGGTTGGTTTTGTATTGTTCTTTAGTGAGACCGCAACTTATGAGGCTGTTTTAATAAATGTCTGGTCAGGGGCCAATCAAAAGCTGCCAAAATGGGTGTAGGGAAGCCTGTTTCCCACACAGTCTGCTCCTTCCCACCCCAATTGCTGGAAATAAGAAGGTCTAACAACCAAACGCCTTCATTTCCCTCCTTACCTCCTCACTCTCGGGGATTTTGCAGCTCATCCTGTTCCTAGACAGGAGCAAACCTAATTCCCCTGATGCTCCTCACCCAAAGAAAACTGAGAACTTCTTGTTGAAGCATAATGTAACATATGTTGAGAGCAGATGCTCATCTGGCATGAATTATCCTGGCTCTGCTCAATTCAATGGAGCTCCAGTAATTGCGATCAGCTGAAGACTGTACCTTTGTTTTATTTCTGGTTGTAGAAGGCAGCTCCTTATTGGATGTGGGTGTGCAGGGGCTGAGAGTTTCCTCTGCTTTCTCCCCACCTTTTAGAGGAAACACTGGAATGGCTAGATGTGTTTTCAGGCTACCTTCATCTTAAAACCTTTATGGGACAGTAAGTGCAGCAGCTCTGCCTTGTGCTAAAGTACATTTATTGCTCTACAGGTGAGGTGCTAAAGAGCCTGTGTGCTGCTTTGCAGCTAAAGAGAGAAACCATAGTGATGTCAGCAGGGGAAAGCAAGCCTGACCTCTCCAAGGTACAGCTCCTGTTGAACAGAGGATCAAAGATCTCCCCACTCCATAGCAAGGTGGACTCCTTCTACCTGCTGCCACTTGCAGAGCTGTGCAGACCTTGACTCCAAACAATCATGGCTGCCACAGCAATTGGAGGCCCTAGTGGGATTTGCCAGCCTTATACTGGTGTGCACCTGGAGAGAAAGGGAAATCCAGAGTCTGCAGCCTGGGGACATTTGAAACCACTGCCAAAGGCAAATCACAGAAATTCAGCATTGTGACCCAGGCCATGTAGATGATTAGCTGCAGGGAATCTGCCCTGAGCTGAAGATACTGTGACCTATTTGGAGACACCATGAGCTATTGTTACCTTCCGCTAGGAAATTAGGCCCCTGCTAGGCTGCCATTTAACAACATCTACTTTTCTCTTTCAGCAGCAGGTCAGGACACCTGATGGGAGAAGAGAGTCTGTTAACCTAAGCACAGGTGGCTTTGGTTTGAGCTCTGCTGAAGTAGCTACTGGATGAAAAGGAAGGCCAGTAAAAGAGAACAATGGCAGTCTTGAGCTTTGAGATTTATTTATAATAACATGGCAAGCTATGTGTGGAGGAAAATAAAAGGGAAATGTCTTACCATTGAAGTTTTGGAATTCTTTTTCGTTTTGTAAAGGTGTGATATGAACACCCACTGGAAAATGTATCAGTGGGAAACAGTTGATAAGAAATAACTCTTTCCGAGGAGTTATAACTATTTTCTAGTGTTAAAAATCTGGGGCTAATTAAGTTTGTGTGAAACTTTTGTTCCGAAACTCCAAAGCATGTAAAACTTGCCGGGTTGTGTTTGCTGCAGAGAAGATTTGGCTGCGTGACAGCACCCAAACACACATCCCCGCCTGCCATCTTCTTAGCACAGCCATGGCACCCCAGGACAAAATTGCTTAATGTCAAGTGGCTCCATGTGCTGATATGACAGTGAGTGTGTCATCCAAACCACAACTGATGGACATGTCCTGTGGTGTAAGGGCTGGGTTCCTCCAAAGTCTAGTCTCCCTGTGCAATTCAGTGTCACCTGGTCAGACCTTGGTTGCCATTACTGAAACCTGGTGGGATGATTCCCATTACTGGACTGTGGCAATCAGTGACTACAAGCTGTTCAAAAGGGACAGGCACGGGAGGAGGGGAGGAGGTGTTGCCCTTTACCTCAAGAATGGAATAGAATGCAAAGACATGTCCCTGAAGACAAATGCTTTTGGGTGAGAGTTAGAGACCAAAGCAACAAAGGAAACCTTGTAGCTGGTGTCTACTACAGGCCGCCTGACCAAGCAGAGCCTGTGGATGAAGCCTTCTTTCTCCAGCTACAGGAGGCATCACAATTGCAAGCTCTCATCCTGCTGGGTGGCTTCAAATACCCTGACATCTGCCGGAAAAGCAGCACAGCGAGATGTAGGCAATCCAGAGGACTCCTGGAATGCATTGAGGACAACTTCTTAAGCCAAGTAATAGATAGCCCCACCAGGGGGGATGCAATACTAGACTTGCTGCTCACCAATGCAAGCGAAATACTTGGTGGTATCAGGATTGGAGGGTGCCTGGGCTCTGATGATCATGGTGGAGTTCACAATCCTGAGGGATGTGGGGCAGACAAGGAGTAAAATTAGGACCCTAAATTTTAGGAGAGCCAACTTCCAGCTCTTCAGGGAGCTGGTCAATAAACCCCCCTGGGAAACTGCCCTCAAGGACAAAGAAGCAGAGCAGAGCTGGCAGATCTTTAAGGAAACTTTCCTTAGTGCCCAAGAGCTCTCCATCCCCAGATGTAGGAAGTCAGGAAAGGAAGGCAGGAGACCGGCATGGCTGCACCATGACCTGCTGGTCAAACTAGAGAGCAAGGAGAAAATGCACAGGCAGTGGAAGCAGGGACAGGTACCTGGGAGGAGTATAGGGATGTTGCCAGGCGGTGTAAGGAAGGGGTCAGGAAGGCCAAGGCCCAGCTGGGACTGGACTTGGTGAGGGGTGCAAAGAAAACCAAGAAAGGCTACTACAGGTAAATCAACCAGAAAAGGAGAGTTCAAGAGGGCATCCCCTCCCTAGTGAGCAATACAGGCAGG
>VXAV01001883.1:61848-77401 GCA_013399715.1 Alectura lathami
GGCTCGGGGGAGGCCGCCCCCTTCCCGCGGCCGCCGCCGGGTTGCGGGCAGAAGGAGGGGCAGGGGCGGTGCTTCCCGCGGCCTCGCCGGAGAGGCTGCTCGGCCCGGCTGCCCGAGGGGACCAAAACGCCCCGCACGCACGAACTGAATAAGCCTCCTCACTCCCCTGTGATGTAAATATTATTACAACTGGAATAACAAAGGCGCAGACCGGCTAAGTGACTTCGCCTGCAGTTGCACTGCAAATCGGTGTTGCAGCAGGACTGGAATATGGGTCTCCTCTCTGTTCCAGACAGTGCTCTAACCACAAACCCAGCCCGCATTGTCCTCTGGGTTGTCTCTTCTCTCTTTCGGCTGGAATGCTGCAGTCGTTTCCAAGTTGCTCACAAAAGCAAAACAGATGTCCCCTCTGTTGGCCTTGTCACTGCCCTCATCCATTGTGGCAGGAGCTATTGCCAAGATCCTGCGGTGTGGTGCTCCCTGGTGTGTGCTCAGGTGGAGGGAGGGCACTGCTGAACGCCATGCAGAAAGACCACAGGCAGCACCAGGTGCAGAGACAAGGTCACAGCATCAAGCGGTGTGGGCTGTTTTGACAGTGTGAGAGAAATCTCCTTCTTTCTGCTCACCATTGTGCATGTCCCTACAGCACCCAAATGTGCATCCCATCTCCAGGGAGTAGCTGAAACTCTTCCTGAGGTGCAAGTCTGTAAAACTACTTTCTTACTGAGTTGCCAAAGAGAGGACCAAGAGTTTGAATAGTTGTTGAGATGGAAATCAAACTGGAACCAAGAACAAAAAGGCCATGTGCACAGATATATCCAGAGCCCAGGTGGTTTGTGCAGGTCTTCCAGGGACAGGTGAGATTTCCCCTGGTGGGCTACGTCTTTGGCCAGTTTTTCGCATTATTTTATGGAGAGGGAATTTTTCTTTGAGTACTGCTGGCCTGGTGGTCTGCATGACTGAAGGAAAAGACTTGGAAGAAAAATCAAAATCAGCCATTGTATGGTATAGCTCTGTCAGGTGGACACCAGGACTTCAGTAAAGTTTCTTACCTTTTATTTGGGTTTTTGTGTTCAATTGGGATGTGTCGGCAAGTATTCCCCTAATATGCTCTGAACAGCTCCTCCGCCTGATGAAGTCAGTGGGAATTTTGAATGCCGTAGTGAAAAGCTAACCAAACCAACATTCAGCAAACCACGTGCTAGAGCTGCACTTCTTGCAGAAGCAGGTACTGAAGCTCAGATGCTTCAGTGGAAGACCAAAGGCTGAGAAATTTATCTCCACATGGGATCGGCTTAGCACTTAGCCTAAAGTCAACACTGTGGGATGGATCTCTCTGTTTAGGTTCTGCCACATCCTCTGCAGTTCTCTTAGTGTTTGGGCAGCAAGCCGAAGAGGATCCATCCGTCTGCTGCTGCCAACAAAACACAGACTGAGCCCTCAGTAGGTTTAGCGAAGTCCTGTTTAGAAGTCAAGCCTTTGCTGCCTGAAAGTCAATGTACACTGTGAGCTGACGCTGGAATAGGAATTGTGCAGTAGCTGTTCCAAGTTCAAATAACTCAAAGTCAGATATTTCAAAGAACAGCTCAGTACTGGGCTCTGCTCCATTTGTCATCCAGGGAGAGATTTTGACATTTCCAGAGGGCAGTGTGGCCCACCCACAGTCTAGGACAGCCTGAGAGCTGCATTCCGTTCTGCAGGCTGTAGAGAGGCAGTCACTGGTGAGGTGGGATGTACCCCACCTGCATTTTGCTGCTCCCTTACAGCTCCACGTAAGGGGAGCTTTGATGACACAGACTGTCTTTGAAAGATGTGTCCTTTGACCGTAAGCAAAATTTTGTTGTCAGAAAGCCTTTTGTTTTGCTACTTTGGGAGTTGTTCAAGGGCATGGAAAGAGTAACCACCAAACATCTATAGAAAACTACTTCTACAACCTCTCCAAAATAATAGTGGCATAAAATTGAATACCTTTTGATGTTAACTGATAGACTGCCAACAACTGTAAGCAAGCCAGCCAATTAAAATGAAAAGTAAATCCCTTCATGTGCTTATACACATATGAATTTTATGCAGCCAGATGACTGCTCTTATGCTGCTGGTTATATTGGTTGAGGTTTTTCCTTATTTTTAGATGTAGCCTCTGCTGTTATAATTGCAATAAATATAATAATTAAAGTCATGGAGGCAGATAATTTTCCTTTACAACATTGCCTTATAGCAGCAGCACTTTCTGATACAGTGAGGCTAGTGCTGCAGCTTCCAGCTGCTTGCCATGCCTGTCCTTCAGAAGATGTCTTGCCAATCCAGTTCTGCATGAAAGGATTGTCAGAAATAGACTGTATGCCCCACTAGCAGGTGTACTGCTGTAGTTCTTCAGCCTTACGGCTCCTCGTGTTGGGCTGTTACAGCCATTCTTACACTTTTCACTATATGGGGACTGCCTTATGTCTCAGTCATGTAAGAATTCCTGAGGTTAACAATCAGATGTCCATGTCTGGAGGGCCCAGGGAACAAACCTACCCTTATAAATCAAGGACACAATGGTGTCTGGTATGAGCCTCACTCAGTTAAGCGGCTGTCCTCTTACTGATTTCAGTTGGCTTTGGTTTACCTCCAGATGGGGTTTCACGCCAGAGAAGTTTTCCATGATGGAAAAGAATCATTTTATGGTCCTTGTTTTGCTATACTTCATAGTAGATTTATCTTTGGAAATGACCTCAGAGTTTATAATGGCATTCTCTTTGGCTTTCTAAACAAATGTCTTGATTTTGCCAAAGGAAAAGGGAAAGAGACTCTTTAAATCAGCAGGCTGCCTTTTGTTATATCTGAGATAAATCTGAACTTATCGTAAGTCAGCCCATCCGGTCACACCGACATCATTGTCTCTGATGCTGATTAATGAATCAGGGCTAACTTTAAACTGTCACTTCCTGGTTTGCTTTTTAAATCCTATTTTAAATGTCTGTTATATTGGAGTTTCAACATGCACCACTTGCGAGAAGCCTGAGCTAAGTGCTGCTTTGGAAGCAGACATCTGGCAGCAAGCCTGTTATACCACATTAGCAGCCAAAGAGCTGGCCTGAAACTGCATTTGTTCACCTGAAAGAGCTTCCACAGTGCAACCAATATTGAGGTATAGTGAAGGACTCAAAAGAATGAAGAAAAAAATCACAGTGGATGTCATAACGACCCAGATTTGTTTATGTAATGTAGGGGGCTGAATCATATCTCAGCCTTTCATCACCCAGCCCTGGAACAGTAGTGCTTTAATAACGTCTAATGACAAAAATATGGAAAAAATTAGAAGCCAGAGCAAACGAGGAGGAGGTTTTTCTGATGCAGATTAAATTTCCTAAATGCCAGTCATTGTTTATTTTTGTCCAAAGCTTGCCTTTCTCATTTATTTATCAACTCAGACACTTATTTCTCTTTATGGCTTGCAGTTTGTAAGGCTGATCATTTTTTAATATATGAAGGGCATTTAATATTTTGCAACTGCTCCATTTTTTGGCAGATAATGTTGGGGGAGTTCTTCCCAGTCTACCTGCTGGTTTATTAAAACCATGACTGGAATGTAGTCATTAATATGCTCTTCTTTCTCCCCTTTTGAATACACTGTGGCTCTCAGACCTCCCACCTAGACACAAACTCATTAGGAACTTAGGTGATCAAGACTTTTAGAAACAAAATCGATTGTTGAATGCTTGTGGCATTGCAAAGTCCTAATTCGTCTCTTACAAGGCAGAATTTTGCTTTTATGCATAACATTCCTCCAAGCTGACCTGGCATGCCTGGGTCTAGGTCTGGGTCTATCAAAGCTGGGAGGAAAATCTGGTCCACTTTCTGGGGAATGTGTCTTCCTGCCAAGTTCGAGTGAGCCAGCCTGGCTTATGGCTTTGAGGAGATATCTCGCTGCAGCATGACTCATGAAGCAGCTGGATGTGGATCATGAGGGACGGATACCATTGTAGCATAAGCCATGACTGAGTATCTTGTGTCTATAAGTCTTGGACACAGTCTTGGAGACAGTCTTGCATTTTTGCATTTTAACCTGGAACACGAATGTAGGTCCAGTGTAAACAAAGCTGAAGGCCTCCTAAATAATGTTTGAGATGATGCATCCACCCCGACAGCCAGCTCAAGGAGACAAGGTGTGAGGCAACTGATTGACAGTCATGAGCAAGGGATCAGAGCTGGATAGAGGAAGATTCACCTTTTATTTTGGTGATTTTTTTTTTTTTTTCAGTGTGGGGCAGAACAGTTGAGGCTTCTCTCTACAGATGCAGAGACAGGAGCAAAGTTTTGAAAGGCTCCTCACAGGTTTTGCATCTGCTGTGATAATCTATCTGCACAGGTTGTTGTAGAAGGGCAAATGAGGCTGTAAGGGATCTGAAAGGGCCAAGAGATTTAAGGCATGATTATCTCTATGCAGGCTTCTGTTGGACTGGTCCTTAATACCCTCTACTGATGGAAAAGACCTTTGTTTTCTGGATGATCTGTTCCACTACCTTTACCATTTGAAAGTTCCTTCAGTCCATCTTCCTTCATGCAGTTTAAATTGTAGCATCTTTTGCAATCTGGTGTGGTCATGGGGAACATATTATTTACCACCTCTCTTAATTTCTGTAGGGATGCTTGCTGTCCTGCCCTCTCTGTATACCCAGTGGTGATGTTCACATTGAGAGGGGTCAGCCCTGTCTCTCCTGATGTGTTGCCTAACTTCACCCTTGTATTCCTCTGTAAAGAAACCTGAGCAAGGGATGTGAAGACTTTCCAATGGATCTCTTCTTGTGGATGCTCAAGTGGACAAGACCTAAAGCTGTACCTACCCCACACAAATCAGCCGAAAGTGAGACGTTCTTAAGGACCATTGCCTATAGGAACTGGCATGCCTTCATCACAGAAGTTGATGGTTTCCTAGGCTACATTTATAAAAGCAAACCAAGGAATGGACACAGGACCTCAGTTACCTATGATGTGAAGCAGCTGTTACGGTTCCAGCCCCAAGATGATGAGCTCTGAGCTATTTCCGAGGAGACAGCTCAGACCAGAGTCCTTAACCAATGAACAGCTTAGAAATGAAGAGAACTCGGTAATGTATATGTAATTGAAGAGTGCAAGTTGTCCGCAAGGCTATAGAACAGACCTGGTGGTTTTCCATTGTATACGTGTAGCCTTGGATTTTGGCAACCATGGTCTTTTTGATTATATCCAGTATCGATGGAACACTATGCTCGGACAGTAGCACAAACACAATGTTAACACTGTTATCTACTACTTCTCCATTGTACTTCCAAACTGCAGGGCTGGTTTGGGAACAGGACATCTTACAGTGCCTGCTGTGACACAGCAGCTTATGAAGTCCTGCTCCACCTCATCTGCAGGGGACCGTGGCAAGTAATTCATCGTTAGAAACTGGCATGATGTAAATCAGAGCACAGTTAGGACCAGCATAGGACTAGAAACCAACAGGTCTGTGAAACTGAGAATCAGTTTCCCCCCTGCAGACCACTGCCAGCATGCAGTTTTTCTGTAGGCCGGAGACAGTGACCTGCTCAGAACTACATGCTTCTTCAAATCTCAGCTGGAATTAATGGAAAAGAAAATAGTGCTTTTTCCTAAGGAGTGCAATTTAGTTGGTATGTTCATGTCATGCCTAATTTGACCTTAAGAAAACACAAGGACTAAAATGTTTTTGGAGAGTTGGTCTTTACGTTGCCCAGCCACAGATGAAAACACTATGGTGTTGCTAGTCTTGACATGCTGGTGTGGCTGTCTTACAAATGACAAGGAAATACAGTACAGATATGAAGTTTTATTTGCTTGCCTAGTCCTGGAGCCCAGGGCCATGTTTTTAGGCTTTCTCTGCAACTCTGAGAGCAAAAGAATTATTTTATATTGAAAAAAAAAAAAAAAAAAGCCTTAATATTGTTTTGTAACTGCTAGCTGACAGGAACTGGAGCTTTAAACAAAACATCAGATATTGTGAAGCTTGTGATAAAAACTGTAAGAGATGACAAATCCACACTTGAGATCTTCTTCCAGCACTGACAATTCCCTGCGGCAAGGAGCAGATTTCACAATGCCAAAGAAAGAAGAAACTGGTCAATGGCCAAAGGACAGAGTCTGTAAACACTTCTGATGAGCAAACCCCTCTCAACAGCAGCAAGAACTTCAGGCATGGGGAACTGCAGGGCTGAGGCAGAGCAAATCCTCGCAATTGCTCCTCCCAAGGGCAGCAGGTGCATGAAAGAGAGTTTGGTGGAGGTAGTGAATGCCGTGGTGAAGCATCATGTCCTTGCTCAGGAGATTTCCTTGGCTTTGACCAAATGACCAACCTGGTAAACAGAGCCAGACTGTTTGTGCTGCTTCAGGGCCTGGAAGATCGGATACATGTAACTATCACATGTGTTGTTATTCTCTCCTTCCGTGGCAGAGGCACCAGCTGGTCTGCTGAGGGCTTACAGGCCCACCTTGTCCAGCATGGGCACCTGCACCACTCTGGTTCATGGAAGGCATCAACAACCCTGGTTGTAGCAGAAAGGGACAAGAGGGCTGCAGCAGAGCACCTTTCGGGAGCTAAGCAGTTCCCTGTTGTTTCCAGTCATTCTGCAGCCCCATATGCCAAGGAGCTGGCAGGGGAGGAAAGCATGGTGGGTCACAGTAACTGCAAGCCCCTTCATCTTCCCAAAGGTGGGCAGCCAGTCTGGTCCCCAGGGAGACAGCCAAGTAAATCCATGGCAGTGTCTGGTATTCTGAAGACATAAACCTTGTGTAGAGAAAGAAAGAAAAAAAAGAGAAGAAAAAAAAAAGAAAAAAGAAAATGTTTAAAAAAGATTATTCATTGGGAGCAATGGAAATGAAACTTGTAACTTGGTTTCTGAGAGGCCCATCTGCCGGAACAGCTGTGTACATTGCACAACCTGCTGCTGTTGGCAGATAACTGACTTGCCGCAGCTAGAGAGTGAGCAGAACAGACCTAACCCTTTCCACCAGAAGCTAGATTTGGTCTTCAGGCAATAAAGCCATTTGAATTTTCTCATTTGCTGACTCTCTTTGGCAGCGAGGTCTCCAAGCGGCTGCAGCCAGCCTGATGCAACTGGTAACTGCAGGCAGCATGTGATTATGGAATGGTTGTCGCTCGTCAGTTATAGCAAAACGTAAGAAAATACTGCTGAAATGGGAGGTTACTTGTGACCTGATAAGGAAATGTTGTTTGCCACAGTATTTTAATAAAGGTTTTGCAAACAATTAAAACCTTCAGTGAGATTCCTCCTCCTGGAGAAACATTTGCTGTGGGTTATAAACGACAAGGCTGGCGCAAGCAGTATTTGCAAAAACAGTGTGCTTGTATATTTAACATGCGTGGCACTGAAGCTCCAGGTGAAACCTGGTCTCACAAGAATAACCAGGGGCTGTGAAGGGTCTGATACCCAGCTGTGGAGAAGACTTAGGTTCACATACAGCAGAGATGTATCACTAGGGGATTTCTTACCATAAAGGCTCCAACATGTGGCACAGCAACAGGCAAGATTTGTCCATCTCTGTCCTCTTTGTCCATCAGCTGAGGAACATTGCCAGCTCCATCCATCATCACTAAGACCAGGTATCTCAACACAATTTTTGTGACTCTTAAAACACTTCTTATGTCTACTGCCACCCAGGAATCTAGCAACCCAAAGGTGACTGGGCAGCTCATGCTGTTCAGAGCTAAGGGTGCAGCCTACTTGCAGGCTTGCGTACATGCTTTGCTTTGCTGCAACAGAGACAAGAAAGTAAAAAGAGGAAAAAAGAGAGAGAGAGAGGAAAAAAAAATCATAGTTCCTTTCCTGCCTGCAAGGTTATTCTTGGTATTTATTTTTAAACCCAAATTTGAAACACTTTCATCTTTTTCTTTGTAACAGGTAGCACATTCAGTTTGGCTCCTGATTATGTTACAACTTTGGTAATTTAATTCTGTTGCCCAAAATTCCTCTTGCAGTTTCAATGAGATGCAATCATTAAATTTTCACTTCCTTTTCTGAGCTATTGAGTAATACTGGCATGCATTGTTCAAACAGTTGAGCTCCATCATAGAGATTCTTGCCCTGTCCTGATGGATGATGCAATGCGATCCTTGCACATAGCTTTCATATCAATCTGCTGAATCTATGAAGTGTTTTGAGATGTTTGAGTTGCTTTTTTGACAAGAGTTCTGTATAAATCATTATTATCAGGGTGGTACTTTATGGCAAGTTCAGTTTGTGTCCAAAAAAGTAAAGAAACTGAGAAAAGAGGTTAGATCTTAATCAGTGCTAGGTCCCAGTGGTGTACATAATTCAAAAACTCTTAGCATATTCATTTTCTTTGAGAAATGCAGTTGGATTTCATGCTCTCCCGTGGAAAAAAGTATTGTTGAAGCAAGACCTCCCATCTCTACTGGGACGTGTTCCTGCCCATGGCAGGAGGGTTGGAACTAGGTGGTCTTTAAGGCCCATTCCAACCCAAACCACTCCATGATTCTATAAGACAGGTGGTCTTCAGACAATTCACTGCCTTTTAGGCCATGACAGTTCCCCATTTCACACTTATAGGTTGTCTTTCTTTAGAAGAGAGGGCCCACAGGGAAATGTATGGGTACTTCTGAAGAAGAATTAGTTACCCCTGTGGCAATGGGAAGAATGGGCACTTCCTAAAAGAAAGCAGGTCTTTACACTCAAGTATTAGTAAATCTGGGTCCTCATGAAGATAAGTGTAATATAACCAATGAACACTGTAAATTGCAACGTAAATTGGTCATAATGCCCTGTCCTATATACACATCACTTTACTGGACCTGTGTCAGTCCCACACCGCCCCCACTCAGATATAATTATTTCCCACCAGGGTTATCACCAGAGCCTGGTGAGTACTTAGCTGGTGCTCATTAAGTTTTCACTCTGCTTAGGCATCAGTAGTAAATTTCCCAGAAGTTAAGATCTATACACTTGTTTACAGATTTCTTCAGTAAACAATCTTTGATGAGTTACCTTCTAAACAATTCTCTGTGGGCTTCTATAATTCCAGTGAAGTGGCACAGAGTGACAAGGATTGCTTGGTTTGGTGACTTATACACACAGGTAGCAAAAAAAATTCTTTGTCAGTATGGACTCAGGGCTAAAACTGCATTTTGCCCCATTCAGTACAGCTATACTTCATACTGTAGTTCCATTTAAGATGGTTTTTAGACGGCTAATATGTGACCAACAGATGTCATTAGCACATTAGAGACAGGATTAATAAGCACAGGAACAATACAGACTTCTCACAGCCTGTGTGAATAACTATTATTCTCTCCTCTTAACACCCTGTAAGTACTGAACTATGGAAACATCCCTGAGCTCTGTGCAACCTGTGATGCACCGAGTGGCCAGCTCAGCCTGATTCAGCAGGTTTCTTTGGCATCTGGTTCTGAAAATGTCATCCTTAAACAGGAATTCACCTGTCCGTTCAGTTGACTGCTCCCTTTTTCCTGTTTGCTCACCTTTGACCAGGGCACAGGTGCTGTGCTGGCTGCATGTCTGTAACACTCTCCAGCCGTGGCCTTGGCCTGAACTGTGAGCTAGTCTGCTTCTGTAATGTTAAGGTAAGGACACTGCTTCTGTGATTTTGGGTAAGGACACCTCTGAATGCTCTCTGGAGTCTTCCTGCCTGTGCTCCCGCATGATTCGCCACCAACCAAGTGCAGACCTGCAGGTTTGTTTGCACTGGGTTGCAGTGCAGGCTGCACCATGCCTGCAGGGAAGAGCTTCCCTGCTGCTGGAGATGTGCGGCTGCTTTTTATGCCACCTCTGATCCAGGCAGAGAATGCAGCTCTGTCCAAGCTCTTCCCATCTGCCATTTTGTTTTGTTCCTTTTGGCTCTTGTTCCTGCAAGTGCTAGTGACTGCTGCAAGCCTCTCAGCATAAAGCTAAAGAGAATCTAGGTATCCACCCTGACTTTTTCCTTATTTATCCTCACTAGCATCCTATGAGCAAGGGAAAGTATCACTCCGTACTCAGAGAAGCATTTTCCTGATGGAAACCCAAGCCTAGGAGGGAGCTCGAGGGTGCTTAGATACACCCTGCAGTAGCACCCCAAGAAAGCATGGAAAGCAAAGCCTAAGGCAGAAGATTATCTTACTGTGCAGAACAATGTGTTATCCGAGCCTGATGAAAGCAGACCAGTGCACTTCACCATGCATGCAGCTGTACAAACATACCTCTTGTGCTCTTCATTCTACTGGGGACAAAGGAGTTTGCCCAAGACAATATACAAGGCCAGCAGCAAGGCAAGGTTCAGAACCAGAGCTCATGTTGAGTAAGCTAACATCGTAGTACTTTCCTTCTGCCCCAGCCATTCAAAAGCACACCTGCAGTCCTAAAGCTCAGATTTTGCTTTGAGCTTATTGCTGGGCCAAGCTCTGAATAGTGAAGAACTAAATACATAATACAAAGTAAATAACCTGGAGGTAAATATTGTGGTGCATAAACAATAGACAACGTGCACTTCCTGACATTTGCACCATCGGCACATATTACAAAACATGCAAATGGTCTGGCAAGGGGGTGAGTTCTCCGGATGTGAGTGGCAAACAAACAAGAGATGAAAGGAGAAGAGAGGCAAATAGGCTGATGAGATGATGCTCTTGCCTGAGAAACCTCTAGTGTGTGGTACTGTCTGCCAAAGAACAAAAGCTTCTATTAGGAGTGCAGCAACTTGCAGGCTCCGGAGAAGGCAGGGAATGCAGTAAGGAACGACAGACAAGAAAGGGAAAGGATTTGCGTGTGGGTGAGGAACCACTGGAGACCAATCATCTGTCAACTCCATTTATCGGGGATTTTTTGAACCTGGCACAGGAGCCAGCTTTTGCTTTGTCTATGATGCAAGTTTGGCAGAGCTCTCACTCTTCTCTTTTCCTCCTGTCATACGCTGAGATAATAACATAACCAGACAGCCTTTGGGCACTATTAAACATTCACCCTTTCTCTTCTGCTCTCCCCCTTGCAGGGGCTCTGCCCCTGCCATTCTCACACAGCTCGGTCAAAGATGAAGACACATTACTTGGCAAGGCAGCGACAATGGGAGGCAGACAGCCATCAGAAGTGGTGTGTGGCCAAGTACCCTGCTGTTGCTATGCAGTCCGTTGCCATATTCATCTTGGCACAGACTTTCCAGTTTGATCTGTCAGCACAAACCCTGCCCCTGGCAGCAGCAGGATTGGCTTGCCCCCAAGCCCGTATGGACATCATGGGATTGGAGATTGTTCCCTCTGAGGCTCCAGGCCCTGCAGCCAAGCCTGGTCTTTGGGGAAGGAGCTGGGGCAGCAGCTCGAAGCTGGCTGGTGGGCACTCATGGTGTGCCCATGGCTTCCTGCCGCCCTCCTACAGACATCTCCAGCCTCCCAGTGCCAGTGGTGTGACCGGCTGCTGCACTTCAGTGGCCAGTGCTGAGCCATACGGTGAAACTCTGCTGGGAATCCTTTCCCATGCAAAGTAACAGAGAGTGTACGGAAGAGAGCTGGGCTGGGTTAAATACCCATGGCTACTTGCTACTGTCCTGTGCTGCTCAGAGTGCAGATTCAAACTGTCTCATTTTGTGCTGAATCATTCTCATTTTTGAGCAACAGGGAAGTCTTGTAGTAGTTTGGACAAGAATAGCATCCCGTTCTGCATGACTAGCAGTGTTCAGACAGACAAACAAGTTTATTTCAGCTTCAGACCTGGTCTTATAATTAAAACCCAATACTAACAGCTTGCGGTGATTGGGGGGAGAGGAAAGGGAAAAATGACTTACTGCTGTGGTGAGAGAAAAGGAAGAAACTTCTTGTGACGTATGAAATAGTACTTGGCAGAGCTTTGGGTAAAACGTCAGTGAAGCATCTCTGCAAAAAAGTGAATCAATTCATCCTGATAGAATGTTATTTTATTAAACTCTCAGTTCTGAACAATTCAGTAAGCTGTTACTACTGGTGGAGGTATCTTACTTTCTTAGGTAGCAGGCTGCAACTAGCTCCGTAGAGCTTTTTTCAGCTACATACTTATGAAAGAGCCTTTTGGGTATGTCCTCAGTTCACAGTCCTGATTGCTATTGGATGCCATGCCATAAAGGTAACAATATAAACAACACTCCCACCCCTGCAGTTGCTTTGGCTTCAAACTCTTACTGCCACAAAAGTGAAAGGCTTAAACACTTCTTTGTGTCTTGGCTGGGGCTCTGCAGCTGTTTGTAGAAGGACAAAGAGCAGAGCCCAACTTCTCTGAGACCATGTCTATGCTCCATTGGTTACACTGTGAGTGTAATCCACATGAGTAACCCAAAAGGATATCTGGAGTTTCTAGCTGTATTCGCAGGATATAACACAGCTGGACCATGATGCCCTGAAATGTCTTCTTTCCCATGTGCAAAGACAGGGCTGCCCTCTGGCCCCTAGGTACTCTGCACAGGCCAAGATCTGCAACAGCCCAAAGGAGGCAGGCAGGGAATGGACAGTGACTGAAGGGAAACAGGAAGACCTTGACAACACCTCTAGAGGAATTACTGCTGCCTGAGAGCTGAGGTGAAGAATCTTTTATCAAATTGTTAAGGCTAGTCCCAGGTAGTCTGCCCACAGACACTGTATTTTTAAGCTTTGGCTTGCTACCTCTAGGTTGTTGCTTTTGTTAAAGCTCCAAAGCAGCCAAGTAGTATTCAACTTCTGTTTCAGAATTCAGTTCTAGGAAGACTACCTGGTTTGCCATATGATAGCTCTGCCTGGCAAAATGCTTACTACATGACCACTGTAAAGAAGGGATCCTCTTGTAAACCAGTGTGACTTAATTCAGTGAGCTGCACTCAGTAAAGCTGTGCTGCCCTTACAGTGGTGCAAGGCAGCGCTTCACTTCTTGCAGGAGAATAGTGACCCAGAGGCTGGATCACACTCTCTTATCTTCCTCCACAAAGACTCGGATGTTAGAAGAGCAAACTTTGTCTGTTGAGGGTCCTGCCTGGTATCATCCCATGGGAAGCTGCCCTTGGGGATGACAAAGAGACGCAGAAGAAGATAGACGATTGTCAAGGACAGCATTTTTGGAAAACAAGAGAAAAAAAAAGTGCAGTCAAGCAGTATAGCAGTGAACACAGTGAACACAGTGAACACAAACATCCTGCCCTATCTCAAACATGATAGGAAGGACATGGAAGGTGAAATTTGGGACATGCTACTTGGGAGCGTACGAAGACACTGAGCATGAATGTAGAAATGGTGTCAGGAAAGGCAAAGCTCAGCAGGAGCTGAAACCAGTAGGGAAGCTGAAGGATGGCAGTGTTTTCCTGTAAGGTCAATGGCAGCAAATGGAAGGCTGAGAAGACTGTGGGCTCCCTGCTTAATGGGTCAGAGACTCAGTAACAAAGAACATGGTAAAGGTATGGATATTAAAGGCCTTGAGGCATCAAGATTCAATGGACAAGTTCCTTAGCAACCTGATCTAGTAATCCCCCTTTGAGCAGAGAGTAGGACAAGGTGACTTCTGGAGGTCCCTTCTGACCTAACTTATTCTGTGCCAGAATACCTAGAATTAGAGTCTGGTTCCAGCTCTACCTTTTTCTATGTATTTCACGTATTAGAGGGGAAGTGAAAGGGGGGTTAAACTTCTAGACATCCAACTTCAGGGTTAGACTTTCTAATTCAGCTTTTTACCTGGGCCCAAAAAGCATGGCTAGACAACGGAATAAACAAGTACTCAGTTCTGCATGACTACAGGGAGCTATAAAACTAAAAGACCAAGTTCCTTTGTTATGATTGTGTTTTAGTCACAAGAGATATACTGTGTTGATGTCCTACATTAGAAACACATGTCAAATTGCTAGTTAGGGCCTCTGATATTTGCTGAAACATAAAGGAGGGAGGGTCATTCCTCATCAGGATAAAAGGTTAAGGAAGCCCTAAGATAGCAGTTAAGCAGCCAGTCAAGGTAAATGCTCATGAATGCTAGGTATGGACTTTTTAATACAGACCTTGTTTTTAAATCCTTACATTATGGCCAGTTTGTTTAGGAAGGAGAAAGGTGGTGGTGTGGAAAGGGAGTTTGGAAACCAAACTGTAAGCCTCAAAGTAGCATTTTCACAAATATAAAAAGATTGCTGTGGAGCCAAGACTCAAACTCTCCCAACTTCAGACTTTGGTGTCAGCTTTTCAGTCCCTGTTTTTAATGCTCTATTCTCCTCTTCCTAACTTCAAAAGTGTGTGCTATTCTCACTGTAAGGGAAAGTGTTTGCATACCTTTGAGCTGTATGTGTATTCTTTAAATTTGGACAAATAAATCTCCTACCTAGTGTAGCACAAGAAAACCTAGTTTATCGACACAGAAGGCTGGTCAATTTTAGTTTGAGACAGATGTATCTGAGAGACCTTCAGTTTGTAACTCTGATTTCTCACTGAAAGAAAAATGAATTAGTGCATTACATAGTATTGTTTATGCTGAGAAATCACTTCAGTGTACTCAGGGTGTGTTGATGTGTCATTCCCTCTTGTTTCTGTGTAGCGCTATTAAATCTATCCAAGTTGCCATCAAATAAATATTTATTTTCTCAGGAGTACCAAAATATTTCCAAGGTGGAGTGAGAAACAGAGTTTCACAGCTGATGTGCGTTTCCCTCTTGGAATGACATCACCATTTAATTCCTCCAGATATTTTACTCTTTATACCATTTCGACAGAAAGAGAAAGCAATTGCCCTTTACCTTAAGGTGGAAAGTTTTAATGTGGCTAAAATCAAAGTGAATAAAAAGAATGATGCAAGAAATAAAGCACGACATGCAAACTGTGGTTTATAATCTAACATGTTTTTATCTGTGGCAGTTCCAGGAATTTCTACAGAAGAAAGAGTTTTCATTCTTTGCAATTTTTAACACATTGGGTGGATGTTTGTGCCTAAGAGTCACTTTGAAGAAGTTCCTTAGTAATTTCATCCTAAACATGCTCATTTATGAAAAGTGAAAAATGTTTCTACAATTTCTACCAAAAAAAAAAAAAAAAGACTTTCTTGTTTTCTATTTCTACACTCAACATATGACTATATAGACACAAACCTACACCAAATGGTTACAAAATGACTTATACAAAATCAGAACAATAAAAAACCACCATACAGAATAACAAGAAATATTGCTATTTCATTGAATTATGCCTTTTGTAACCTGTTACCACAGGTTTCACTCATGAATAAGAGGCAACTGGAAGTGAAGGAGCAGAGATCTAGCCTCTTCAGCAGAGTAAGTCCAAATACAGAGTTGCAGTTCACATAGATGAGGCATTTTGGTGCGGGCAAATGAGATGAATCCCATACATGCAGAAAATCTTGGCTACACCTCAGATCCTATCCACATTTGAAGATGTAATCCATGAGGGAGTTTAGGGTTTTTTTAATGGCTTAGAGGAGAAGGATCACAGTAGAGCCCTCCCGTTGACCCAGGTTAACTGTTTTTTTCTCTGAAAGGCCTTGAAAATGTCTATCAGAGGCACTTGGAAAAGAATTCTTCACCCCTGCATAACATGTAGCAGTGATTAATCTCCTTC
>VXAV01001883.1:84625-121623 GCA_013399715.1 Alectura lathami
TTTTTTTAATAATTTTCACACTCTGGAGCATTTGACTGCATTGCATACAGCTAAAATGTGCTACCTGTGGAGTTTTCATTTGGATATCCAATGTGAAGGACAGGCCAAGGACTGTGAATGAAGAAGAAGCATGAGGAAGCTGTGCAGCCCCACATTGGCATTCAGTGGCAGAGGGCTCTTACAGTTGCCTCCTTCATGGCAGCATCCAGGTTCTTCAGCTATTAGATCCCCCTGTTCTGCAACGTTTTTTTTCTTTTTTTTTTCTCATGCACACCTTCCAGTCAAGAAAACAGAGCTGCGCATGCAGTTTGAAATGCTCATTCATCTTTACTTCCATGGTTTACGATTTACTGCACCTGACGGATTGTCTCAGAACACTTGCTGAGTAGTGCCACTCTTTCAGCTGGAGTCCCTCCTGAAGTTTAAAGAGAAGAATCCTTGCTCCATGAAAGCCAATGGCAAAAGCTGCCAGGTTTTTGCTGTGTAATGTAGCACAGCCCAATTTCCTTGTTGGTCCCTACTATTGTAGCACTGTCAGGAACCTCAATCATCAGAGAAATAGCTTCATCTTTTGGAGCTTGGCTGGAAAGCAGAATCCATAATAAAACAATATAAAAGTACTTCTATTTACTCATCTCCCCTTGAATCAAGACACTATACACAATGATGCACACTGAGAAACACACAGAAGACCCCAAAGAATAAGATTAAAAAATTAAATCTTCTGGATAGCTTGCATTTAGGCCAGGCAAAACAGCCACAGTTTGCATGGACGGAAACCCACTTGAAGACAGAGCCCCAAGAAGTCTCCAAATAGCTCTCAAGCTTTGAGGTGGGCAGGGTCTCTGTGAGACATGCTTGTGTTCAAGAGGGTATCTGCAATCATACTGCCATGGACTACTTTTTAGTCACAGCAAGGTCTCGTCTCCTGTCTGCATGATGAAAGCACAGAGCTGGCTCCACCAGCAGCACCACTGAACTACTTGTGTTGGTAGGAGTAGAGCTTATATCTGGTGACGCTGCATTTAAAATCACAGGGCTCAGCTGCTTAAAGCCTTGAGTGGGATCCCTTCACAAGCCAGAGGGACTATGAAACTGGGAGTTCAGGTGCTGATACTGATGGAAGCTTTGAGCCAGGTCCTACCAATAGTGAATTTCCAACCTACTCCCATTCACCTGGCTGGGGCCTGAAGAATCACACTTTGCAAATGAAACAAATCCTGTAAAACATGGGGTACTTGAGGGACTGCTGCTGGTGCCCACTGCCCTGGGGTCCAACCCCTGGTAGCTCAGCCCATGTCTGATGTGCTCTGCAGCAGATCCTTTGCAACCTACCCAGCTGAAGGGCACTCCTTTCTGACCAAAACCTAGAAAGAGATGGCAAGGATATGGAAGGGATGGAGGATGCCACATCCAACCCACAGGATAGTTCACTATCTCCTTCCCACCCTGCTAGATCCTGCTTTCTTGCAGCTCTTCCTGCCCTTCTGCCCCCTCAAGTTGCTCTTATGCTAAGGGGAAACCTTCTCACAAGCTCTCACTAAACACATGGCCCAAGTACACCATGCAAAACTTAAAGCCTCAGGAGCAAGAACTTTGTCAGGATTGAGCAGTGTAGTGTTTCTGAGCCCTTAACTCCTATCTATCTGGCATCTTTTAAGTGTCATCCCTCCCTCCCAGAGCTCCTCATAAGTAGGTCTTTCACAAGAAAAAGTGTTTTATTTTCAGCATGCCTCAGTGAAGAAATTTGTTTAAAAGCCTTACTGGAGCCAAAATTTGGGCTGTGAATACCACTCATATTCCTACACTATGTGTTAATGATTAAACTGGGCTTCAATATGCTGCTTCCTTCTTAGACAATTTCATATTAACTGTGCTGCCTTGCAATGACAAAATTAAGCATCCCTCGACCAAATACTCACCTATTACAGCCTTTCCTACCTGAAATTTTGGCAATTCCTTTTTATTTTATTTTGCATTTTTAAAAGCAGTGCAGATTAACGGCAGAGGTCTGGGGTATTTGCTGTCCAAACCTTCCTGGTTCTGACTGCTTTCGTTTCAACGTGTTGAATGAACATATATGGCAGGCCTGCAGGATCCAGTCCAGAGCCTGTGTGAGTTGACAGAAAGTTTGCCAACAATTTTGAAGGGACTTGGAGTCTGACTGATGGAGAAGGGAAGAACAGAGGTGGAGAATAAGTGAGAGCGTATGCCGATAGCACCAAACCTACGTGTTGCGTGCACATTTGAATCACCCCATGGTGTACTATATTTCCAGTTTGTTGCACTTATCACCCTGAATTCAGAGCAGAAACAAAGGTATATCATTAGTACCACCCCAGCACAACCTTCTGTAGCCAAAATATTTCTTTAGGAGTATTACTTTTTGGCTTAGAAAAATTGCCTTTTTTTGTCTTGTTTTGTTTTGTTTTGTTTTGAACAAGTGTTTCCCAAAAGTATTTCCCAAATGGATCATAAAAAAAAAAAAATTCCACATTGCAATGAAAAGAATAATCAGTCCCTGCTGTTAGGCTCTTATATTCCAAAAGCAGAGTTAATAAAATGAATACTGCCTAATTAAAGAGATCTTCATAACTGAAGGATCAAACCTTCAGATGGAAGTCATCAAACTGGGGTAGCATGAAGCTGTCAGCTCAGGCTGGATCTAGCTTTTGAACCTGCACACACTCAGGTCAAGAGATCTCTTTTCAATATGAGCCCTTAGCCTGACACTTGAGAAATCTGCCTTGTCCTTAACAAGGCTAGAAGTGGGCTGAAATCTTGCCAAGCTCTGTCTCCCACCAGTTGCAACATCTCTGCCTTTGGAGTGCTGTGACTGACAACAGGCTCGACTGCAATTTTGATCTGCACTCAAATCTTTGGGCTGGCTGGCACTGCTGCTCTGGCAATCTCCACAGCCCTAGTTTTGTCAGCATGTAGAGGTATGGCCAACTTTACCTGTGCTTTTTGGCTCCCTTGTCTTGCTCTCCTGCTGCAAATCCACTATAAACCCATCATAAATTGTCAGCCCCTAAGCCAAGTAGGTATCCATGCCAATGGAAATAAAATATATCCAGGAATCATCAATGGTCTTCTGCAAGAAGTATAAAGAGTATGCAGTCTGATGTTTTATTTCATACAAATGCATAATTTTTAAAATTATTATTTTTACCAGTGGATAACGTTAAAATGTTTATTAATGTGCCCTGCCAAAAGTGAGAGAAGGACATTCTCATCCCGTAGCGGAGGGAAGGAGTGCCACTACACCCTTGAAGAGAAGTGTGGTAATGATGTGTGGCAAAAAAGATTTTCCTACAGGATATTCTCTGTAGGGAGACACTGATTAAACAAAACCAGTGCTTTGCAGGAAAAAATCTTCATTAAAATTGGATAGGAAGTGATTAGAAAACTTATCTGTGAAATGGTTAGAACTGCTAAAAATTAGCTGAATATCTTCATTTTTCAAAAAATGTGAATGAAAGAGATTTTGATGTCCTATTTTGGGAAAGTATATTGGAAAAAATTTTTGAGAAAGCAGAGAGACAGAAACTCTGCTTTACAGTCATCTCTAACACATGTAAGCACTGCCTTGTCTTAAAATTAATGATGTATCTCACTGAAAAAGTAGGCTGTAATGTAATTCAGTGCTCAGACTGCAGCAAGTATAGCATTCAGTTTCTACAATCTAAACAATATTCCTTGAGCTTGTATTATGTAGTAAACACGCATTCAGAGGGCTGCTTTACTTTTGAAATAAAACTCTCAACTGCTCAAGAAAAAAAGATACATCTCTACATGCAAGTGGTTAGTCAAGTGTCTGGGCAATTCTGCAAGAATGGATGACATAAATAGTAATTTCATTTTCAAGATCTGGACAATATATTTGTACTTACTATAGCACATGTGCAGCTTATGATTGATGTGCAATGCATAACTCTTTTTTTAATTTTTTTTAAAAAAAGATGATTTATTGGATCTGAATGTTCTTTAAAACAAAAGTGGATAATTCTTTTAGGGAAAATGTCAAATGTGCGTAGGTTTTCCCTGTTTTGCCAGCACTGAAAGGGAAAAGGAAAAACTGCAAATTAATCACTGAAGCTGAAATTTATCTTTTATCAAATAATAATTTTATTTTGATATTAAGGCAGTCAGGCAGAGTAAAACTACCTGTACATGCAACAAAGAAAGTAATACCAATGTATGAAACATGGATAACCAAAGAAAATTTAATCCTGAATTAATAATTCAATTTTCCTGCAAGAACAAGCCCTAGGTAAAAACTCAAGCAAAACTATAACTGCCTCTACTCCACATCTGTCTCATTGCTACAGCTCCATTTTCTTTACAGTTGTTTGAAGACCAGGTCTCCTGCCTAACCCAGGCATGTCTCTGATATGGAGGAAGACCGTTTGGTAGCTAGGGCATTATCAGACCTGGTGTGGTGGGTTAATCTTGGCTGGCTCCAGATGCCCACTCTGTCACTCTCTAGCTCTGTCTCTGCAGCACCATGTTGGGAGAACATGAAATTGAACTTCTTGTAAACACAGTAAAATTCGTATTGTCATAGACAAGCTGAATGCCTCCTGCTTAAAAAAGTCAGCAACATACATGCTAAAGCTGTAAGAACGAAATGTGAGAAAGAAAAAACAAAGCAAAATTCTAACTGTCAAATGCTGACTTCCATGGGGGACACATAGAAGTCACCCAGAGTACTGGGCTTGCTAATGTCATCAGCCTGGGGACCAGGGAGGAGGGAGTTGCTAGGTCTCTGACATGTTGACCACTTAATGGGTTCAGGAGTCCACGTTAGGCTACTCAAAGCATAAGAAATCCCTCAGCAAAGCATTGCCATAGCATTGTTCTGAAACATTTCTAGGAGTCTTTGTTCTAAAATGTTATCCAATCCAAGCCATCCCTGAACCATGAGACAACCTTCCAGATCCAGCAGGTTCTAACCTGGGGCAGCACCATGTAGTCACATAGTGTACAAAAGGCATTAGAGGGTGGGGGTAAATCCTTCAGCACAGGGGACCGTGAGTTAGGGCTACACTTCGTGTCATCTGTACATTTCCAGAGATACATCTGTGAAACAGACCTGGATATTTACTTTGAGTTGATTGTTTTCCCTTTGACATCTGAAGTGTTGAACAACTCAGCCAACAGCTAGTGAAATCACTTTCCTTGCTTTCAAGCCTACTTCAGATGTTGATTTTGTAGGGAGATTAGAAAACTTAAACCCAAATTCTGTCCTTTATAATGATACAGCTGTCTCTGAAGTCATGGAGAGTTGTACTTAATATATTTGAGTCTAGGATTTGACAGCAGGCTCTTATTCAATCATTTTCGAAGGAGGCCAATCATTGCCAAACATATGCCCTGCAGGAAAGAATGCCAGTCCTTCTCTGTGAGCCTGCGAGCGTGTAAGCTTCAAGAGGGTCTTAGTCACCAGTGGCAGTAGAAAGTGACACTGCTGGGTCACCCTGGAGCACAAGTGCCTGGCCAGCCCAGCCCTTCTCCCTTGTCCCCCAGGAAGCCCATCGTAATATACTATCTGGGAACTACTCCCGGAGTACTTCTGGCCCATTGGCTTTCCAAGATCTGTGGCATATGTTTTGCAGCTCTTGAACACATGAAGATTTTGTGATATATCTCAAAAGGGTCAGGATGGCCACTCCTCACAGGCTGAGAACTGTGCTTTGAGGCTCTGGACCAGCTCATTAGCTGGTGCAAAAGCCAGAAGGGACTTGGGGATTTGATTAGAACATCAACAGCTTTGCACTAGAGCTGACGGGATTGTTTGCAGCCAATAGTTTGATGAAAATGCAATTCTTCTTTGCTTTTCTAGAGAATGTACAAAGAGACACATTTCTACAGAAATGCCTTTGTTACTGAAATCACTGCTACAAATAGCTTCTGCAGAAGGGGGAGGAAAGGCCTGGTCATACCATCTTCATGAACTACTTGAATGAACGCTCTTCAAATCACAATGTAGGGAGATGGATGTATTGTCTCTCATCGGCATTAAACCTGTCCACAGAAAAGATGACATTTCCCCAGAAAAAAATTTTACTTTTCTGATGTGAATGATAAGAAGACTATCTTTATTGCAAGTTTAATTTTGCTAATATCAGTGACTGTAGAAAGGGCTACTCTGAACTTTGTCTATATTTTCCTTTGCTCCCTGTCCAGAAAATCTTGTAAATCTGAACAAGAATTAGGTGAAAGATGTCAAAGAAGGATGATCTTTCCCCCCCTCCTGGACTGTCATGTACTTTGCTTTTCTCACATGAGCAAAATGTTACTGTTACAGGAGGGAGGCAGGACACAGACATTCTCTCAGCAGCCTGTGGGTGCTGCCAGGGAAGCGAACATTTTCAGCAGCAGGAAAGGTGCATGAGGTGCAGCCATGGAGTCAGACCTGTCTCTGCCTGATGACCCTTTGCATGTGCTCTGTGCCCTGACAGTTCACTGTCAGTTCTACCACTAACAAGCACCACATCAAGCCTGACTGTTTCCCTTCTCCCCTGTCAGTCACAATCACAGCTGCTCCTGGGTAAGACCTACTCAAATCAGACTGGAGGGATGCCGTCCTCAGTGCACACCATTAGGGTTTCAGAGGATTCCCTCTCCATTTTCCCTTTCTCACCTTGATGATACTTATTGATGAGAGCTGCCTCCGCATATGTTACGCAGGACATTTCAAATCTGCTTGCTATTTAGCAAAGTCCAAGCTGTAGCATAAGATGCAGGGGATTCCTAGACACAGACAGTGAAATGTCAGACTTCACGTATGTCAAGCCAGTAAGTGCGGGCTAATTCATAAAACAGCCCTGAACAAACAATTACCTCTTCTGCAGTCCTAGATGACACTGGAAAAGTGAAAGATGATTTGGAGTGGGGGGGGGGGGGGGGGGGGGGGGGGGANTTATAAAGCCGTATCTTTTGGGCGTGCAATGAAGGAACAGGGAGGCAGCAGCACCCTGGGACAGGTGTTTGCTCTCTTCCTTCCTCCCCATTTTCCTCATTGCTTTTGAAGAAGTTCAGCAATGCTAGCCCTTTCCCAGGTCTTTTGGGATAAACAAGTGTGATTGCACAAACAAAAACATATTGAGCCTCAGCTGACTTCCCAGAAGAAATGGATAACCTATCATTGTATAAGAGCAGCATCAAGGGGTCCTAACCAAGACTAGACTCTTTTAGTTATAAGGGAAGCATGCAGAGTGGACACAGGGCCCTTGGAATCAGTTGTGGCCAAGGGAAACTGAAGAACAGATGATCGTAGATATTAAAAAAATATTCAGTAATAGGGTGGGAGCTTCAAAATTTGCACTAGAGAGAGAAGTATTGAAAGAATTGCCTAAAGCCCCCATACTGAGGAGGCTTAGAGAGTCAGCTGGGCATGTGATGTATGAGGTACCACACATCTAAAAACAGAGGGATTGTTCTGAAGATTTTTGCAAAGAAGGAAAGTCCCTTTGTGCTGAAAAATACATTGCTGTTTTTGCAGACCTAGTTTGTTGTCTCCTGCCTCTGTGTGTACCCACACATTTTTAAAATTAGACACTATTGCCACTTACGGAAATGCAGCTCAGGGTCCGAATGATTTCCGAGTCAGAGTGACGGGGTCAGTATTATGGCAGAGTCCTTTGAGAGGGAGGGCTGTGCATTAAATGGATTCCTCTCATTTCTCAGCTAAATGGCTAAGTGAGAGCTTGTTTCCCCCCTGTGCTGATACTGAGTGATGTGAACAGCAGTCAATCGAGACCAGGACAACCAGATGCTCCTGACACATGCACACTATTGAAAAGCAATCAGTGATGCAGTTCTCGCTCCCAACGCCAGGTCTCTCTGCTGCAGCTGCTGGTGCTGAATTCCCTGGGAAGTGATCGTGTCCACACCACTCTCTCTCGTCCAGACCTTGAGGCTTTCAAATAAATCGGCAGAATATCTAAGTGGAAAAAGAGGGGAAGGGCAAGTAGATGGCAAAAATACATACACATTTGTAATAAGATAAATTCTTGGCTAGCTTTACATTGGAGAAAAAAAAAAAAAACAAGGTTAATTGAAAGATATGATTTATCACTGATAATATTTCCAGTATTGGGAGTGGCTGGAACATGAGTAAGTGTTTTCAGAACTGTTTTGCCTCATACCGTTGATGGCGCCTGCAAAGATAATGCGTACATGAGTTTTCGTTTCTTTGGACGGGCGGTTGGCTCCAAGGCTGGAACAGTGTGCTGCAGAGCGGTGGTGGCAGCACTGATGCTGAATGTGCGGAGCTGCACAGTCCCACGGCTGCTGGAAGTAGCAGCAAACACTTTCCGCTTGTTCTCCCCTCTGCTGTGGATGCTGCTGCTCCTCAGAAGAGCAACAGGTTGAATTGCTATTTCTTTTCACAGGAAGGGACAAAGGCAGGGAGGGAAGGGGAGGAGAAGCAAAATCCAGGTGTCTTCTGAGCCTAATGAACTGCAGAGATCAGGCACATAATGTTCTCTCTGCAAAATTCTTGACAATATCCTCACCATTTGGTAAATCCCCCAGCAGACTATCGGGGCTACTGCTCCCACTCAGAAGGAGAAATACCCAGCTGAACTCATACCATCAGTGCAAAGAGCCATGCCTGTCTGGCCCACCTGGCCTCCCACCGTCCCCCGCATGCAGGGCGATCAGGAACCCTGTGAGGTGAGATGCTGCTCACCCCATCTGGCCTTGCAGGCTTTGTGGGCTGCTGGTGGCCCTCCCCGCTGCTGAGTACTGCCACCAGGGTGCAGAGCTGCAAGCCATCCTCGGCACTGCTGCAGAGGGGGCTTCTTAATTAGGATTTAGAGTGTTTGCTGCTCTGATTGAAACCACTGAGCTTAGCCGGCCTTTGGGAAGGGTGCAGCCGGCTGCCTCAGCTCCCTAGAGCAGTGATGAATACGGGACTCACCACTGCTGCACAGTGGGCAGAATCTGCTGCTGAGGCCAGAGGAGTCCTGGTTTGGCGAGAAGAGAGCCAGGATGGGGACTGCCACCACTGGCAGTACACTGTAGCCTCAGTGAATCTGAAAATCACAGAATGGCTTGGGTAGGAAGGGACTCTAAATCCCACCCAGCCCCAACCCCCTGCCGTGGGCTGGTTGGCCCCCACTGGATCAGGCTGCCCAGGGCCCATCCAGCCTGGCCTTGAGCACCTCCAGGGATGGGGCACCCACAGCTGCTCTGGGCAGCCTGGGCCAGGGCCTCACCTCCCTCTGAGGAAAGAATTTCTTCCTCACACCTGACCTAAATCTCCACTCCTTTAGTTTTAAACCATTCCCCCTTGTCCTGTCACTATCAGACCATGTAAAGAGTTGGTCCTCTGGGCTGCAAGCACACGCAGCTGGCTCATGTCAAGATTTTATCCACCAGAACCCCCAAGTCCTTCCCTGCAGGGCTATTCTCAGAGACTTCTTCTCCTAGTCTGTACTCATGTCTGGGATTGCCCTGGCTCAGGTGCAGCACCTTGCACTTGGCTTTGTTGAATCTCATTAGGTGAAGTTGGTGGGTACCCCCTTCTGTCCCTGGTGTTGCAGGGTCCTCCTGTTCTGCCCATAGGCACAAAACCCCCATCTGTGCTTATAATCAGGCATCTGGGACTGTTAAACATTTTACCTCTGTGACAGTAACTGCCTGGTGACATGGGTTTGGGCACATCTCTGAGAGGTGTCAGGGATGGCTCACCTGAAAGTAGGTAAGCAAAGTGGTGGTTCAGCCTCGTGTGGAGGACAGCCAAGCCTGATGTACTGGGGGGCACTCAGAGAGCTGAGCACCACGGTAGCCTGGGGCAGCAGAGCTGTATTTGTGGGCCTGAGTCACCATGGGCTGTGCAGAATAGCATGGGCTGTCTCCATGCTCTTGGCTGGAATAGAAACAGGGATACCCCAAGCACTCTTGGTCTTCTTTTAGTGCCTGAAGCATAAGGATGCTGACAATGTCTCCTCATATGTATCGTATGTAAAATGCTTGGGATGGTCTGAAAACTTTGCCTACACCCCACCTGGACAGCTTCACTAGAAGTAAAGTGGAGGTTTCCCCATGTACTTTGAAAAACTTTTGGTCACACATGCTAAGCGAGTAAAAGTCTCAGAGCAATTACACTCCTGGAAGACGTACAGAAAGCCCACAGCCTGGCAGGAGAAGGTGCAGAGCAACTCACCCCATGTGAGACGAGCAAGAGAAAGAGCTTGGGCACTCTTTTGAATGTGACAGTGAGGAGCGATGTGCCATTGCTAGGACTGGGTTTCACCTCTCACTGGTACAATACCATCACACTGCAGACAGCAGTGCAAACCAAGTATGCTGCACTGGCTGCAGCTCTCAGCTCTCCACAATTCCCATGCCTCAGTTTAACTTGTGCAGTTCAGAAGTTGTGGCATTTTCTTGTGTTTAGAAAGGGAAAAATATCATGTTTTGGATTCTTTGAGGAGATAGAGATGGAAAGCTTTCTATTTAATTCCAGGTGGCATGAGAAGTTTCAAAACAAAATCAGAAAAAGGGAGGGGAAGGAGGCAGTTTTCAATGGAATGGCTTTGTATATCAGCAATTTTGATCTGTTTTGATATTAATAATTTGGACACTCTTGTACTTTCTTATTATCACTGACATTATTGATTTATATCTTATTTAATTAATGCAGAGCCCGCTGGCTCCCATCTTAAAGCAGGTGTTCTTCATCCTTCAATTTGGCAAGCAGTATCTGCTCTCAGCTCCAGGCACAATGGAAGTTTCTTGGCCAATATTTGGTGGGTGTAACTGAAGGCTGATGGGATTTACTCTTCTTCCCTGCAGGTGGCTGGCATTCAATTTCTGACCAGCTATATCCATTGCATGTGTATGCAAGTAAGAGAGAATCATAGAATGATTAAGGTTGTAAAGGGACTCCGGGCTATGTTGTCCAACCCCCTGCTCAAGTAGGGCCACCTAGAGCAGGCTGCTCATGACCATGTCCACATGCCTTTTGAAAATCTCCAAGGAAGAAGTCTCCACCACCTCTCTAGGCAACCTGTGCCAGTGGTCTGTTGCCTGTACAGTGAAGTTCTTCCTGATTTTCAGAGGGAACTTCCTGTATTCCAGTTTGTGCCCATTGTTTCTTGTTCTGTCGCTGTGCACCACTGAAAAGAGCCTGGATCCATCCTCTTTGCACACTCCGTTCAGGTATTTGTGGACCTTGAGAAGATTCCTCCTGAGCTTCCTCTTGTCCAGTCTGAACAGTCCCAGACCTCACAGCCTCTCCTCCTAGGAGGGGTACTCCAGTCCCTTTGTCAGGACTTAGCCCTTTGTTGGACTCTTTCCTGTATACCCAGTATATGCAGGTCTCTGTTTTACTGGAGAGCCCACACCTGGACACTGCACTCCAGGCGTGGCTTCAGAAATGATGAAGAGAAGGGAAGGAATACCTCTCTTCACCTGATGGCAATATTTTGCCATCTCCATTAGCCTTCTTTGCTGCAATGGCATACTGCTGGCTCCGTTTAACTTGGTGTTCACCAGGAACTTCAGGTCCCATTCTTCAAAATTGCTTTGTATCTTTGTGTCCCCCAGCGTGTCCTTGTACCTGGGATTGTTTCTCACCAGGTGCAGGACTTCACATTTCTTCTCATTGTACTGTATTGCAGCAGAAGGCACTGCTGGGGAAATGGCAGAGCCTCATGACTCTCTGCTTTCTAAATCAACCCTGCAAAGGATGGTCAGCCTTGTGGCTGTGGTTCTGTGCTGACCACAAGCCCTCCTGCCCCATCCCACCAGCTTTCTAACACTTTCCTGGAGAGGAACTTAGCATAAGTCAGCACTCATTTTGAGGAGCTCTGTGATAAGACAACCATTTCTTAGGCTTTTAATTTGTAAGGAACTAACTTAAAACTGAGGATACACATCAAAGAGAGGCAACTCCGCCCCTGCAAAGAATCCTGTGAGGATATTCACAAAGCAATGGCACTCGATCTGTGTGTAACCTGATCCTGCTGAAGAGCCAAAAGGAATACCATATTGCTTCCCACTGACTTTGGCAATGGTGGCACAAATGCAAATGTTCAGATCTATTCAGGAGCAGCATGGAGATTCCACAAGCTTAGTGAGTTGCCCAAAGATGTCTCTCAGGCCTAGCAAGTATTTTCCAAGAAATGCTGTGTCCTGGAACAGCAGGACTTTATGCAGCACAGAAGAGTACCCAGATGGCAGTGTGTGCCTGGGGAATTAGTGCCTGGGGAGTCAAGCATGGAGCTGGAAGGGGAAAAACAGCAGAGGATTCTATTTTCTAATAGAAATTGTCAGAATTAGAAGGCTGCAGCAAATACAAGTGAGCAACTTGTATTTGAAAGAAAGACTGGAGCTAAGCAGTTTTCCACGGTAGATCCAGACACCAGATAGGGGAACAGGAGCATCACTGGTCCACAACAGTGTCCTGGTGCTCCTTCAGCTAAGTCTATGTACCTCACAGGCTGGGAAGGATTACAGTGAGGATATATTTCTGTGGGACAGGGAGAGGAGAACTGATCTGTAGGCTTCTGGCTCACAAGCAAGGCACCTCTGCCAGCCTGTCACTATAATGGGCTGCATTATACTGCCCTGGCTCTGGTATTGTCCTTAGCATGGCAAAGTTTTGCAAATGCTGCTGGCAGCCGCCATCCTGCCAGTGTGCTCAGCGTTGCCCTGTCCCTTGAGACAGATGCCTTAGCAGAGGCCCTGCAGTGTGCACAAGCCTTTGTTTACATACTCCAGGCTTTAAGCAGTTGCAATTTTGTGGCCTGCCCCACACACCCTAAAAACTTGTCCTTAACAGTTATCTCTGGATTTGAAACTCCTGTGAAAACAAAAACAACTGGTTTTAGCTGCTCTGCCAAACAGTTTCTCTCCGTAAAAAAGAGACGTATTTTTCTCTCTGGGTAAAGTAAAAGGTTACAACAATATTTAGTTTGAACTTTCTTGAGATCAGGCATTTATTTTTGCTCACTCTCTCAGCATGTGCGTGTGTACATGGAAAGTACCTTGAAGTGAGTCAGCATTACTCAAAGTGAATCATTGGTCACTGCTTCTCTGGGACGTTCATTCAGCATTGCATGCAAGTTTTCTGTTCCTTGCAAGCCAGGATAGGATTATTCGTGCTGCTTCCTACCTCATATATTAAGGCTCTGGCTCAGACATCAAACAAGGGACGATATTATACCTACTAGTATCTTGACAGAAGTCTTGGTAATAGACCACTAATGCCGCAGGATAGAGAAACTCTTTTAAAAACCTCTCCAAAACAAGAGGCTTGCCCTGATCTGGTTTAGCCCACAGCATAGCAGAAAAGCGGTATCTTTGTGTAAGAGCTCTTAGCTCTCCTCTTGTCATTAAATCAGACACATTCTTAAGTCCCAGATCAATGCAGATTTTGAAATGGCTTTGGAGGGCACCTAAAAAACACAGAGGAAATAAAAATGTCTGTACAGTAAGGGCTTTGGAGAAACAGGTTTAATTTCTTATCTGCTTGTATACCTCTGATTCAATTTTCAGGGCACATCAGAAGTTGCCCTTGTCATGAATGATACCATAGCATGCATTTTTTTTTTAGCTTCACCCAGTTCATTAAATGTACTCAAGAGCTAATAATTTTTCCTTTTAGAAATGGCCCATAACACTCAGGGAGACTTCCTCATCCTATTTCGAGAAGCTGCAAATTTTGCTTTTCAGATATCAGATCCCACAGCAACCTCGTGATGAGAGTCTCTCTCCTTGTCAGCTGTCACAAGGAGCACTGCCATGGTACATCTCCATCCATCAGCCAGGCCACCCCTGCCAAGGCCAGCAACAGGGGTGGCACATTGCTGTTTCCCAGGAGAGGCCCAGAGTGGTGCTTTGAGTGCAGAGGATGGAGACCATGGCTTATCTCACCCACAAGGCTCTGTGAGTGGCCTCACAGAACCCACTCCTGCCAGCAACTACTCCCTGACATTTATTCTCTGTCCACTGGTAACTGAGTCTAGCACTTCTTCAGAAACCCGTATTTCCTGAACATGCCAAAGGAAACAGCTGGTGTTGCAATCTGCACCCTATGGCTTTAGAGGACATCTGTTATGGGAGTACTGGTCTTGGAGGCAGGCTGCCTTGTACTGCCTTGTCCTGTTTTCAATGAAACTGATGTGCAGAAGACAACCCATCTTGGTTTACTTTTTCAGACAAAAGTGACCCCACTTCACAGAGTAAAGGTGGAAAGTATGAGGGTTAGTGTGCTTCCAGTTCCTTCAAGCAGTTCCACATAAGACATGAATGCAAGAAAATATATTTGTGTTCAACACATGCTGAGGGGAAAGTATGTGTGTAGATCTGCTGGTCCAGTGAGTTGAAGCTAACGCTAGGACAGAGGCCACGGGCAGGGCTGCAGTGTTTCTTCTGCTAGGCCAGCCTCAGTGTCTGCATAACAATGAGCTGCAGCAGCCCCAGCTTGAGCCTGTGCAGTGGGGCACATTGTTTTCCTCTAAGTCCCAAGCATTGGCTAGGTGGGGGAAGGGAAGTACTGTAGAGCCTTTCTGTTGTAAACAGTTAGGTAAATCTGTCTGCATAGGGGCTTTAGGCAAATCTGGATGGGCAATTCTGCAACAATTGCAGCTGGCAGTGGGTTTTCCAGATCAGAAAAATGCAGCTCATTTTGAAGTCCCAGCTGAGATCTCTTGGGAATCCTCCCTCTGGCCACCTACTTAATCTGTGTTCAGTCCTTCCTTCAGTTTTGGCTCCTTCAGAAGGTCGGTGCGGCTGAGGATGGAGCCAGGGGTAGGGAGGTTTCCCTTGCTAGCTAGGCTGTTTCTCTCCTTCCTCTTGTCAGCCCTGTGGGTGCTTGCTGAGGAGCTGGAAGGCTGGAAGGCTGGAGTGGCTCCCCATCCTGATGTCAGCAGGAGTGGGAAGGGCAGCCAGCAAACTCTGGAGCTCACTACTATTGGCTGGAGGGAGGGTGAGGAAGAGCCCTGCTGGTGAGTGGCTTGGAAAAAAAAAAAAAAAAAAAAAAAAGAGAGAGAGAGAGGGAGAGAAAAAATAAAGAACACTGGCATTTATGAATGGCTTGGCACAGCATCTGCTTTGGACTCAGTAACTGACACAGAGTTTCCAGCTGTCTCACGTGTCCAAAGGAGAGTGGCTAATATGCCCAAGCTGCCTATTACTTTAGTCACTGTAGTTCCGGAGAAAGGCTTGAGGGGGGAGGTGAAACAGTCCTTACAAAGACTTTTAATTTTTTTCTAAAGAAATTCATTCAGTGCATGCTGTGAAAGGCCTTCACATACATAGGCGATGTTAGGGCACCCGGTCTGTGCTGCGTGGAAATAGAGTGGGGATGGTTTGGAGCTCACAGTCTAGCTGTGGAATTTTACAATTTGGTTTAGATCCTGGAAAGCTGGCATTCTTGGTCTTGGGTAAGGGGCATTACCTGGCACTGATAACTTTCATGCTTTTTGGGAGGGAGGAAAGGTGCTTTGTGCTCATAAAGCAGGTGGAAGCAACAGCAGCCTCATCATAACAGGATCATTCTGGGTACTATGCTTTTATGTAGTGCCTTTAACATACTGATTGCAAAATTCCTGGGATGCAAAGGTAGCCACAAACCTAAGACTCAAGACACTTTGCCAGCTGAGGCTGTGATCCTTTAGAGATGGAGACAGTGAGGGAGGAGACAATGAGAAAGCATGTGCACACTCCAGCAAGGAATGGGTTTAAACTAGGTTAAATTACAAGCCTATGAGCAAACCTGAAAGCCAGGTAGCTAAAAAACATTTTGAATTAGACTTTGTAATGACTGAGAAGGAAAGAGAGGCGAGGTAAAACTAACCACCTAACCACAGCTTTTGCTGACCTTGTCTGTGGAGAGGACAAGGACTTGGAGGGCGGGGAATTGTTCCTATGGCTTTTGAGCACATTGTGGCTAACTGGGATTTATTCAAGCAAGACAGGTATTGCAGGATGGGATAAGCAGAGCGGGGGACGTAGAAGGACATAAGTAAAAGTAGGATTAAAGTCAAACATACGATTAAAAAAGCCAGTGACTCTCTTAGAAGAAAAGGTGATGGAATATTAATAATCCCTCTGAGATACTCTGAACCAACAAGAAAACAGGGTCTGCGAAATCAAAAATGAAGTTGCTCTTTAGTGAGAAATTTTACTGAGCAGAGATGAAATTTTAAAAGGGGCGTGTAAAAGGAGCTCTTAATTAATCAATATCTTTACTATATGCCACCAGAACAGACATCTGAGCTGGTGACCCTGTGCAGCTTTCCTAGTCACAAACCAAAGAATGATAATTGCATATTTCAATGTCTCTTGAAATGATGTCTGATTTTTCCACGTCTAGAATGCTGGAACCATAAAAAATAGTGCACATGCAACCATTTTCATTGGTGGTTATATACATTCTCCATGTGAAGTGCATATCAACTAAATTAAGTCAAACGTGTGTGAAAATGCATGTCACAGATCTTCGTGTCACAAGATCCTGTGGGGTCTGTGCGTGTCCCGAATTTTCGTGGCACAAGATCTATTGGGGTCTTTGCCAGCCATGCAGATTTACACCAGTTGAGGAGGTGAGTCTAGAATTTAAAGCAAATTTGACCCTCCCCTGAAGGATACAGTTGTTTGTGCATTTACAGTCCTGTTAGAATGGCAACTTACTTCTTTGCTGTTAATGTTTTTAGCCAGTCATAGTGGTTGTTTTTGATATTACCTTGCAGGTTTCCTCCAGTAGTAAAAAACCAACCAAACTAACAACAAAAAAACCCCAGCCAACCAACAAACCAAAAAAACCCCACCCAGTACAAGAGCTTAACCACTGACATTATCAAAAGGGACTACCAAGTCACACATTTTCATGCTCCCGAGTCATCTGCACAAGGTGACACAATGATGGACTCTTTCATGTTCTCCAGTATTTCCACAGTTTTTAACTGCAGTGAGAACACTGAAATTCACAGTAGTTTGTCTTAGGAGATATCCCATAGATTAATACATCATCAGAATGCCTTTTTTTCAATTGCTGACAGGGTTTATTGACTGTAGTGTGAGCTCATTTGAAGATTCTGATTGGCAATGTGTACCTGGAAGCTGAAGGCAAACGTGGTCTGCTTTGCTTGGCGTTGTTTCTGACTCTGCTTTTCCAACTTCTCTTCAAAATCTTACTTCTACAATATATGAGAGTTCTGCAGTCATATTATGAATACACAACACTGGTCATATCAAGAAAGAACCAGCTGTCAAAAGCTTTGTTTATTTGACAAAAATATTGAAAGTGTTCTGTGGTTTATCAAAATAATTCTTGTTTTCTTTTGCTCCCAGTTTCCTATCTGAAAACAAAAAGGAAAGAAAAAAAAAAAAAAGTTGATTTAGTTTTCTTTTTGTTTTTGACAACTTGAAGACTTTGTGCACTTAGCTAAAAAATCAACAAATTTTATTGAAATACTTCAGATTTTGGAAGTCCTTCATGCAGCACTAGGAACAGAAATTTTTTATTAATTTATCTTTTTAATGGAAATTTTTGTGTAGACTCACAGTTCCAGAGGCCAGTAACGTTCAAATGTAACTACAGAAGGAATATGGTATTAAGATGTGGACAAACTGTGGATTTACACAGAAGTGTAGTAATGTCATCTGTTCTGCTCTGCATAGCTTTGCTACCAGTTCTTGAAGTTTTTTGGATGCTGCTGCCAAACGCTAAGCTTACATTTTCATGAAACTACCTATAAACACCCCAGTCTCACTGTAATTCTTCACAATTGTTATTCCTACCTCAAGAAACTTTGTACCAGCAAGAAACTTTACCTCTTTGCTCACCGCATGTTTTCCATGCCACATATGAACATGTAGAAATATATGGGTCACAGAGCAGAGCTGCCCTTGGGATACCTCCCTCCTCTGCATAAACTGATGTTTACCCCAGACCTTTTTTTTACAAACTACTTACACCTGTCATGACTATCCTATCATGGCTGCTTAGTGTCCTTAGAGATCTCAAGTGAAGGGATGTAGGATGTGAAAAGCTGTAAGAAATACAAGTAGACTGAATCATGTACATGTCCCTTATGCAAATGCTTGTTCATCCCTTCAAAGACCTCTAAGAGATTTGTAAGAAGGGGCTTCTCTCTACAGAGGCCATGTTAATGCTTCTCAATTGGTTTGTATCTTATCCAGGTGCCCTCTGGCTCTGAACTTCATTGCAATCTTCACTTTTTGGTACAGTTGGCATAACAAGCTTGTAGTTTCCTGCAATCCCTAAAATAAAAATTTGTTAGCCATCAGTCCTCTGATGCCAAAGATATTAAGTGAGTTGCTGCTTATGCTGTTAATAATTTCTCTCTTCCTTGATTTCCTTTAGGGCTGCTTGGAGAATACTTCCGGTTATAGCAACTTGTTACTGTTCATTTTGCCCATCTGTACTGTAATATCTTCCTCAGCAACTTCCTCTCCATAAGGAAGGAAGAGCTCCCTCCTTCTTCCTAAACAAAGAGTTCCATTGTGGGCATTACCTTAGCGTTTGCATTTCCTGATGGCACGCAGCATTTGTTAACCTGTCTGCAATACTCTTACTTGCCCTCAGCCCTCCTCCCACACTCTGGTTGTCAGCTGGACCTGTTGGCTCTGCTGAGCTTTTTGCTTCTCATGATGAAGAAAAGAAGATTAGTAAATAAATATTTTGAGTCTTTTTGCTATTTTATCCTCTTTCTTACCTGTAGTTTTGTATTTATTGCCACAGTGCATTTTGCCTTTACTTGGCTTGTCTGGAAACAGCCTCAGCGTTTTGAGTTCTTCATTCTGTAATTGTCTTTATTCTTCTGTTTAGTCACATCGATTTCCTTACTCTCTTAGAGGAATTTAGATACAGCTGAATGAACTGGTAGAAGTGACAGTCATGCTGAAACGGACCAGAATAAGATTAGTCAAATAAGAGGAGGCTTGAAGGCAAAACATAAATACCATTTTTAACTTTCATTCTGTTTCGNCTGTATGCCCGCAAACTTGGGTGATCTACGGAGAAACGGCCTGTCACAGTAAAGTGATGCTGATGTGACATTACTGGCAAACTCACTTCAGGTCTTCTCTGTGTTATGAATCTCATGCGTTTCATGATTTTAATTCATTGCTTCCCTTTTCTTCCCTTTCCTCACTCCTTTCCCACAATCCAACACAACTTAGTGTGGGAGATGGGTGGCCTGCTGCTGTGTGTCACTGATGCTCCTTGTACAGGACTGTGGAGCTGTTCTTATGGTTTCTAGTCAGACTGCCTGCATCCACTTAAGCTGTGGCTGCTACTGTAACGGGTGGAGAGTTTTGCTTATTCCACCCTCCTCCACCCCCAGGTCTGCATCATTTGCCAGAAGTTCTGTTCTCTATTAGACAGAAATCCTCTAAATGAAACAATGACCTGAACAGCTCTCAAATCTTCATGGGCTTTGGAGATGGAGTTGTAATGGAGATGGGGAGAGGTATATAAACATTTCTGTTTAAACATTTCCAGTTGTCTACGTCTAACCCAAATTTTGTTGATTTTTTTTTTTTTTTTGTGAGTTTACTACTAAAGAAGCACATCCCTGACTGTACAGTTCTAATGCAGTTTAGTACAGTTCTAAATGCCTTTTTCTCTTTCTTTAATCATTTCAGCTTTGCTCCAAGTTGCTTTAGGATCCCAAGGCTGTTCCTTAAGCTGCTTCTATTTTATTCTTTTGCAATATTTTTTTGAGCCCTGGATGAAATACATCCAACCTTTCTGGGCAAATGAGAGTTAATGGGGTTTGCAAAACTAGCCATAAGAAAGAGAGCACATCAGTAGATGATTCTCTGGAAGGATATTCAGGAATATTTCTGCTGTTTTGTTTTTCAGAAGGACCCTAGAGTTAAAATGTTAACAGTCAAAAGATATTGGGAACCTAATTTTTTTCATATACTTCATGAGCCTTAAATTCTCTTTTACTTCAGCTTTGTTGATAATACTTCTTCTCTGTGTTGGTAAACTCCAGATTTCCTTCATCAGCACATTGTAACAGAAAAAACTGATTTCTTTTTTAAGTGGATACATAGGAAGTGTCAAATAAAAAAATTGCTAAAGTAGGGAGAAAGATGCTCAGCACTTTTTTGTTGTTGTAGTTTTCAGTTTTATTCTCTCCAAATATTATATTTTTCACATCTCCAAATTTTTTAAACAAAAAAAAATATATTTAGGGAAATATTTTAATTTGGGGAAAACCTAAAATAATTCATTATTTATTTCCTCTTCATCTTTAATTCCATTTTATTAATTTCATTTTATTTTTACAGTTTTCCTTCATTTTGCAGTAATGCCTAGAAAGGGAAAGGGGAGTGAATGACAGAGAAATACCTGATTATGTGTTCTCCCTGGAAAGGTGAAGATAATGTTGCTAAATTCCTAAAGCTGTCATTTGAAGGATATTTGTGGAATGCGGAGGGAAAATACTTAACCGTTCTTGACCAGTAGTGTAAACAAATGTGTTGCCTCTTTTCTATCTAGGAAGAATGCACACGAAAATGAACCTAGCTGCATATCAAGCAAGCCTTGTTTAATCCTTGTTTAATCTGCCAGCTCTTCTTCTTCTTCTTCTTCTTCTTCTTCTTCTTTTTTAATTATTATTATTATTTGGAAGTATCTATGAGTTATTCTAGCAAGAGAGCACCACATGAGCTGTGGTAGTCGTCTCTGTTCCTGTTGTATCAATCTTTCCTCAAGAGCAGCAGAATCCAGTGAAACCCGTGCAGAAAGACTGTTACTTTACTGTATTCATGGCATCATGTGCATTTACCATGCTCAGGGAAGAGACAATGAGTGTACAGTGTTAATGAAAGTGTAACTGGTCTTTAAAGCTGTGCTGATGATATGCAACAAATCCAGAATTGTGGCACTAATACCTCCCCCAGTGGCTGCAGCCATTTCCTCATCTGCAGACATTGGAGGCACCTCTGGGGGACGTCAGCTGCCACCTGAATGGCATGAGGCAGGAAAAATGGCTCAAGGTTGCAGTGCTGCAGCAGTGAAACTCTCTGTCACAGCCAAATGAAGCCTGAGATACTAGGAGCAGCATGGTGACAGGACATGTTACCGTTGCACCAGGTGACTGCCATCCCTATAGCCAACAAGGGAAGAAGCGCAGTGCCCCAGTGCTGACTGCTCACCCTGGAGAGACGGTGACGTTTTTTCGGTGATGGCACGGCCACCCCACCATGCTGGTGGGCTATGAATGGTGTGCAAGGGTCTGGCTGGAGAGCAATGGAGGTGGTGTGCTACAGCAGAAGTCCTGAGCTGGCCAGGGTACTGACCCAAACTGCCCTGCACTTACTGACCTCAACGCCTATTACGTGGATTTACACCAAGTGCTGAACCACCACACCCCGGGCACGAGGTATCCAAGTGTGACAGGCCCACCCATGCTGCCTCGGAGGGGCTGCATGTCCCAAGGATGCGACATGTTCTACTGCAGCGGCTGCTCTTAGCTGGTTCAGGTTCCTGGCAAGCAGAGCAAAGTGCAACAGTGTCAGAGACAAACACTGGCATGTCTTGTCAGCTTCACCCTAGCATTTTTGCTTACACAGCAGAGCATGCTGGACCTGTCTTGATGAACTGCAATACAGAAAGGGAAAAATTGGCCTTCTGCCCGGACCACGACAATGCAGATTGAATCACTCTCACATTCTTCCCTGGCTTAACTTTGCACATGCAAAACCACCCACAGTGGGGGCTTAGCTATGTGCTCATGCCAGAATGGAGACTTCGAGGATATGCAGAGCCTCCTGACATGTCCTGTCTTGTCTTGTGTTTGGATCAGGTGTGGACCTCTTTATTGGCTACCAAGCACAGGTTCAGGAATGAATTCTTGTCTCATTGTCTTTGACTGATGTGGGTGTGCTTTCTACAGTGCTCTTAAAAAAGCCTGTCTTGGTTACATGGTTGTGTGCCAGACCCATTGGCATGCATTATTATTTTTGACTTGCAGGAGTCTCTTTGTATTTACGGTTCTGCCAATTATCTCTTGATATGGAAAGCAAGGATTCTTTTGCACCACTTCCACATAATCTGCCACAAGGCTCTGATTATCATCCTATATATCACCATATATTAATGCTGTCAGGTGTAACTGTGGTATCAGTCAGAGTGATACCTGTCTTCTATTATCTGGCCACTGGAAAGTGTCCAGTCAATTTGTTTATTATGTTCATGGTTTTGTGTTGCATAACTACAAATAAATCTTTTTTGTTTGGATGTTTTTTCTTCTTTTATGAGATTATCAACTAGCATTTTGTGGGAATATCTGTTTCCAGGATCTACCTTCTGCATCAAGAGATAAGAAATCTCAGGAACTGCTGATGGTATTTTCTTTTATGAAGTCCCTCTCTGTCTCTACTTGGTTTTTGATGTTTTAAAAGCAAATTCAGCCTTTTTTATTTTTACCTTTTCCTTACTGAAAGCCAAGGTTCAAACCTATAGGTGACTTGGCACCTAGATTTTTGTACAACAAAAATTATAACAAAGGTAAAATAAAAGGCTTCTGGATGGTACGAGAAATCTGTATAATTGCAGATTCTTAGGGATTGGAAGCATCCTCCTGCACTCTGCTTAACCTGAAACAAGTTATCAAGTCTCTGCTCTTGCATGTGCTGTGAAATCCATACAGATTTGTACTTTCATATTTTTGCAGCTGGCTCAGAGCAGAGCTCACAAGCAGAGCAGTATAGCTTTGCTCTAGCAGCAATGTGAGTGCACTTCAGATCTTGCTGTCTTGCCCTTCTGTGAATGTAATTCTCAATTTATTACATCTCCTGTACAACTGCCCATATGGAACAGGCACTGTGCCTTTGGAGCATAAAAAGAATAAATAAAATAATAATAACTCATGCCTTCAGGTTGTTGATTTAGATCTATTCATACTGCAGATCAAACTTATTGTATAGATTCTTTACATGAAAATAAGTACTTAAAGGTGAGCTGAGATGTCTGAGGTCCCTTGGACCTCCTTTGGTCACACCAGTAATTTGACTTGTTGTCATTAAACTGGAAGAAATGCAAAACAGAGGTACAGCCGTGTCATGGTAAAATTGTAAATATATGGGACAATCCTTTCTGTGTAAACCTCCGTCTGAACAGACAAAACAGGAAGGACTGGAAAGGGAGACATGAAGAAAGGGAGGAAATTTAAGGTCTGCAATGGTCAAGATCTTGATCTTGGGCTCCTGCATGCAGTTTCCAGTTATCCACCCTCTACATAACAAGCTTCAAATGAAGACTTACTGCTTCAGTTCTGCTTCACCCTGATTATTCACTGTCAAGTGCCTGGGACCCAAAGGCATCACATGGAAACTGGTGATGCAGCTGCTTTTCTACCTCAGCAATTTAGTGGTTACTCTTTAGGGCCCAGAACTCATGTGCTTTCACAAAGGGAACGGTGTCTTGATCTGATGCCTGCCATTGGTGGCGGAAATCTTAGTTCAGGATATTGTCTGAATCTGAAAATGAGATGTTTGGAACTGGAATTGTGGGGAAAATTAAGGAAGAATTCCTTAATTTTACTGCAGTGGTAGATGTCATGGTCTTTAGCAGGTGAGTGCTGCTGCTGTTATACAGAATTCACTTTTTTTTTTTTTTTTTTCCCCTTGNTTTTTTTTTTTTTTTTTTTTTTTTTTTTTTTTTTTCAAAATTTCTTGAAAACTGGTCACAGTTTGAAACAGAGCCTGTATCATCATTATTTGACTTGGCTTAATCTGAAGGCCCTGTCATCTCTTAATTAAGTTATTTTACAAAGTGCTTCAAGGGGAAAGAGTGGTGGTGGGAGAACACATGGCTCCATAGAACCAGAGAAAGTGTCTGGTGACTAATTGGCTCACTGATTCCAAAGTTTTTTGTTTCTGATTTTTGCTTTCTTTCACCCTACTGCCTGCCAAGAGCTACGCAGGGCAGCAGGTGCTGAGAGTAGAGCTGTGCTTGGAGAAATGGCTCTGTGGAGAGGACTAGGTTTTAATTTCGAGATTTTGCATCTCAGGTCAACAGCGTGCAGCCTTAGAAGGAGCAGGGAGGAGGGGGAGCATCTCTGATTAATTGTGACAGCCCAATCCTCCTCTGATTTCATACATGATGTTCAGCATACTGAGCAACCCTCTGTCTTTCTGACATGTCTCCAAGGTCCTCTTAATTGTGATATCTGAACACTGTGTGATATTTAGTGCTGTTATCCTCCCAGCATTCCTGTAAAGCCAGTACAAGAACACTGTCCAATTCTAGAAACAATGAATACATTATGTTTGTGAACAATTATTTTTATCAGCACTTGATGGTAGTTTGGCACTTCGTATGAAGGGAAGAAGATTGTGTTTCAACACCCGCACCTTTTCAACATCCATAACCTTTAACATTTTCTGCATACTAGCAACTGCATTTCAAGGAAGTTGGGTGTTCTTTAGAGTCAAAGTTCTGGGCATTTTTATTATGCAATCACAGGGTTAGTTGACAATGAAAATCTGTGTTGTATTAGGTTCTGTAGAAGTGCAGATGAAAAGGTGGTCCCTACCTTGAAGGTTTTATGGTTCCCTCAGCAAGTACCCACCTGAAGGAAAAATGAGTTCCAGAGAGGCTGACAGGTTAAACCCATGTGAGAATGTGGACATGGAAGTGCTCAAGTGCCGTGCTCCTTAGGAGGCGAGTACCGAGCATGCAGTACTAAATGATAGCTATTATTTAGCTCGTGAGAGTTTATTGCTACAGCACTAGAAGAGTAAATAACACTGCTGAATGTGTGTTTGTACTAGTGGGTTTTTAAGACAGAATACTTTCTAAGCAATGTAACACTTTCTCATAAACATGGGGCTGTAAATCCTTCACTTGAAAAGGGTTCCCATGCCCATATATCAACCCCAGGGGTGATGTTTTCTATGATGTAAAAGTTTTTCTCTTCTATTGAGGTTCCTCACATGTCCCATTTGTTGCAAGCGGCATCTGTAATCCCACTTGCTCACAGAGGATGCTTGTGGCATTGTGGAAAGAAACTTTTTCCTGGGAATCATCCCTTCTAACAGTGATGACTGTTCCATGTTTGAATCTGCCTATCCTTATAAGATGTGATTGCCAAAGAGGAGATTTTATATGTGTAGAGGGAGCACAGGAGTTGTAACTTCCTGGCATGCTGCTTTGCAAGCAGTTCTAGGAAAGCACATCCGTGTGCTTTCACATCGTGAAAGTGATGTGGAAAAACTTTGCAACCAATTTGGTTGTACAGAGAAAATGATTGTGATGGGAAAGTTTAAAAGCTGCAGCTCCGAATGACCAGAAATGCTCAGTGGATGTAGATAGAGGAACTGTGGCCTGTTTTGTTTTATGTCTATTTTTCCTTTTCTCTGTGAGGGGGTGGGAGGAGTTACCCTTCTGGCAAAGAGAAAAAAGGAGTCATATGGTTTGAATTATTTTGCGTACTTGGAAAAAGTTTATTCTTTCAGAGTTAAGAAAAGATATGAATGCAAGCAAATCTTTGCCTATATTTGTGTATTTTGAAATGTAGAGCCAACTTTGATTAGAGGCTGAATGAAAGAGAATACTTGTCAGGCATTTTTTTTTTCTTCTACTTTTTTCTTTTTCTTCTACTTTTTTCTTTTTCTTTTTCTTTTTCTTTTTCTTTTTCTTTGTCTTTTCTTTTTCTTTTTCTTTTTCTTTTTCTTTTTCTTTTCTTTTTCTTTTTTTTTCTTTTTCTTTTCCTTTTCCTTTTCCTTTTCCTTTTCCTTTTCCTTTTCCTTTTCCTTTTCCTTTTCCTTTTCCTTTTCCTTTTCCTTTTCCTTTTCCTTCTTTTTTTTCCACCTGGAGTGAAATCAGAGGGATAATCAGGGCAAGGTCATCAGGACTGGTAGTTCAATTGCAGGCTGAAATAAAGATTAAAGTGTTTAGGTTGGCCCAAGTTGGTCTTTGCACCAGAGAACTTACAAAATATGCCCATTTCACCTGTGGCTGAAAGATGAAGCTTTTAATTTCTGACTCATCATTTCTTGGCTCTGCAGGTAGAGAAAAGAAGAAAAAGCTCTGGTAGATAATCTGCCTGGGGACAGGAGAAAGGTGGCTTTGGGAAAGAAGGGAAAGTGAAGCTTTGGCTAGCCTCAAAGCTGAGACTTGATCTGTAACCAGGAGAGCAGGCTCTTTCTGGCAATAGGTAAGGGGACAGTGGAAACACAATTCTTTTAGAGACTCCAGAATTGGGGACTTTGAAAGGAAGACTCATTGTAACTTATTTATGATAAAATTGTAGATGGTGACATTTTTAAACAGTCCTACAAAGGCTGAGAAATACATCAGTGCATTGTAGTCAGCATATACTCTATCACCACAAAGATCCAAGCTGCCAAACTTGTTTTGATCTAGCAGAAGTGAATGCAAAATATGGTATTACCCATGCAGAACTTTGTTTTGACATAAACAGCTCTAACATAGTGAGAGGAGCTTGCTATCCTTCACTTTTTCATGGAGAATATTTTATAATGACTTCTTAAGGAGAACTTCAGAGTGCAGTGTCTGCTGTTCCCATGGACAGGAGCTCTCTTGCCTGTTATGCCCATGTATTTGGTCTGATCCTCGTTGTATCTGAGGAAGCAAGGAACTAACACACCTCTTGTTCCTGTAGATTACCAGCCCCAAAATACATCCTTCTGTATTTTTTTCTTCATCTAACTAGCCTTTTTTTTTTTTTTTCTTTTCTTTTCTACATAGGAGTCCACTCCCATTCGGTTTCCAAATTACGAGGCTGGGTGCTAATATCCTCTGCCAATCCAATGCTCACTGATCTTTAACAAGAAGTGAACCTGGGCCAGAATCAGCTGTTGATATAGGATTACTTACATTTTCAAATATTTGCATTAACGGCAGATGTTACAATGTCATTCTCTGAAATATTCTCTCTGCATGGGTTAAGCAATTGACTTTGTTTTAATAGGCAAGCCAGAAATGCCTATATAGTAAGTGTTCATTACGTAAATGATTTTTAGCAGTACCTCTAAACTAAAACCATTCTATTATTCTGTTCTATAATGCAAGTAACTGATCTATAATCATTTTAAAGGAATCTTCCACACTTTCTGAAGGTAACACATATTTTACAAAAGAAGTTTGGTAAACACTAATTTTACACACCTGAAGTTTCACTATCTGCAAATAGGATTTTCTGGAGTGTTGTAGACTATATATCCTTTTAATGGTATGTTTGACTTCTTTTAATGGTATGTTTGACTTTACCCAGAGAGTTGTGGCCAGTGGCTCAATGTCTAAATGGAGACTCTTGAGGAGTGGCGTCCCTCAGGGATCAGTACTGGGACTGAGTGCACCCTCAGCAAGTTTGCGGATGACACCAAGATGTGTGGTGCCATTGACATGCTAGAGGGAAGGGATGCCAACCAGAGGGACCTGGACAGGCTGGAGAGGTGGGCCCATGCCAACCTCATGAAGTTCAACAAGGCCAAGTGTAAGGTCCTGCACCTGGGTCGGGACAATCCCAAGCACAAATACAGGTTGGGCAGGGAATGGCTGGAGAGCAGCTCTGAGGAGAAGGATTTGGGGGTGTCGGTTGATGAAAAACTCAACATGAGCCGACAGTGTGCACTTGCAGCCCAGAAGGCCTACCGCATCCTGGGCTGCATCAAGAGAAGCGTGACCAGCAGGGTGATGGAGGTGATCCTGCCCCTCTCCTCTGCTCTCTTGAGACCCCACTTGGAGTGCTGCATCCAGTTCTGGGGCCCCCAACACAAGAAGGACATCGAGCTGTTGGATTGGGTCCAGAGGAGGTCTACAAAGATTATCAGAGGGCTGGAGCACCTCCCCTGTGAAGGCAGGCTGAGAGAGTTGAGGTTTTTCAGCCTTGAGAAGAGAACGGTCTGGGGCAACCTTACAGCTGCCTTCCAGTACCTGAAGGGGCCCTGCAGGAGAGCTGGGGAGGGACTCTTTAGAAGGGCGTGTAGCGATAGGACGAGGGATAATGGCCTTATGCTGGAAGAGGGGAGATTTAGGCTAGATATTAGGAAGAAATTATTTCCTGTGAGGGTGGTGAGACCCTGGCACAGGCTGCCCAGAGAAGCTGTGGATGCCCCCTCCCTGGAAGTGTTGAAGGCCAGGCTGGATGGGGCTCTGAGCAACCTGGTCTGGTGGGAGGTGTCCCTGCCCATGGCAGGGGGTTGGAACTAGATGATCTTTAAGGTCCCTTCCAACCCAAAACATTCTATGATTCTATGATTCTTTGATTCTATGACTTGGCCCTTTCAGAGGTCCAGTTTTTCACCCAGAGGAACAGGCTTCAGTTATCTTTGCTTAGGGGTAAAAACACCACTGAGCACCGCTGCTAAGCTCTTGTAAAATGACCTGCCTCCATTTGCTTTGAGCTTGTGGTAACATTTAAAATTTTGGTTGGACTCGTTACAACCCGGTGAAGTTCTCCTGTTGTCTTTTGCCAGTGACAACCACCTCAATGTAAGCAAGTCTATCAGTTAGAATTATATCTTCCAAATGAATTTGGAAACTCTGTGGGATTTTTATATTAGCAAGTATGATTTATGTGGTGTGTGTGTCTGAATGGGTATAAAAATTTAGAAGGGGGAGAAGTAAGAGGAAAGTTAGCTTGTCACTAGCTGGTGTAATTATTTATTTTTTACCCCGTTCCCTCCACTGCCTTGCCTGCGTTGGTTTCCATTTAGACAAAGACATAACTTTCCATATGATAAATCAAATCTTTTTTTTCTTGCTTCTGACATTTGTGCTTAGCGCTGAACAGGGAATCTGTCACATACTCTTTCTTGTGAGGTTGGTTGTGAAAGCAGGACAGAGAATAACACATTTTCATGAGGAAAATATTTTCAAATAACTTCTTCTACACATTCTCTAGAGTTGAGCTGTCCAGTAGCATCAGGGAAACATTAGGTACAAAGAAACTGCAATGGAAATGGAAATGTGACATCAAATGGATTCTTTATGTTGTACAGACCCCCAATATGCATTAGAAGAATTACAGAAGGCGTAATTTTTCCTCCCCTGCCTTTGCTCAGGGCAGGTGTGAGCTTTTCAAACACATTTGTAGGCCATTTCTGGGAACTCCAAGCCTGGTGCTTTACAGACCTTTCTGATGTGGTACCACTGTCTGTTATTGTGGAAATGATGACGGTGTCCTTGCTATTCCTTAATCCATCTGTCCCAGGCTGCAACATGGGTCCAATTGCGTTGCAAGATGTGTGGGAAATGTGTTAAAATGAATAACAGAGAACACCCACAGGAATGCCACCCTTTGTGTTTAGAAGGCCAGATCAAAATTTCGGCTTCTAAAAAATCTACAGAGAAGTACTTGTCACTGAGCTATAAACAGCCTTTGCTCTCCCTGGAGGCAACATCTGTGTGAAACATAACTCCAAAGACCTGACTCTCACTTCCAGTGAGGACTTGCCCCTATCCAAAGCAATGCAAGTGTTGTTAAAACTGCCAGCCTGGGCTATGTATGAGGAAAAAATGCCAGGACAAAAGAATGTGGGGCAGTATGGTTAACCCCAACTTAGGAGGCAGAATACCTTGCCATCTGTGAAGCACATATTTTTATTGGCATTTATCCAAGTATTTTTTCTAATGTGAGTGTTTAAGCAAAAATCTCCACCCTTTTTCCCAGCCCCACCAATACAGCTGTGGGGATGCAACATTAAGTTTAGATCTTCTTGGTGCACCATGTATGAAAATTGCCCTTTTAAATTTCCTCTGTCATCAGATCGGTGTTAATTTTTTCTTTTTTTTTTGGTCAAAGTAAATCAATGCCAATCTATTCAAGATCCAGATATATTAATTCATCCCCTAATTTCTTTCCCTGTTGGAAGGTTTTCCCGTACCTGACCTGCAAGCACTCCAATGCCAGCCAAGCAGGCAGGAGCCCAAGCTCCTCTCTCAGGAGCCCAAGTGTCATGGTAGGAGCAGGAAGATACCCTCTGAGGGATGCCACTGAGTGGGATGCAGAAGATTTGAAATGATCTCTAGAGCAAGAAGATATGTTCCTTGTGGAAAGGGCAAGCAAGAAAAACAAATGAGCAGCAAGCTGCATAAAAGAACAAAACAAACAGCAGCTGCAGAGAGCAGAATGCCAAGGGCTTACTCTGTGAGATCCTAGCATACACATCCCAGTACCCAGACGCTTAGATTCATCTTGCTTCCCCACACATATTTTTGCAAAAGAGTGAGCAAACAACCCACTTGAAGGAAACTTAAGAATGTATTTGAAATTATTTTCTTATGCATGTGAAGCAAGTACAAGTAAAGAGAGTTTATTTATTTATTTATTTCTTTCTCAGCTACGAAGAAAAAGTATGGTGCAAAAATTACATTGTAGTTTTTATTTTTAGCCTTAATTGTGGCCCCATGAACAGAAAAATTACAAAGCCATGGCATAATTTCCAAGTAATATAAATTGTGAGTTATAGGCTCATGCTTGGTGTACTTTGATGATTTGTTATTCTGTGTACAGAGCCTCCACTTTCTCCTGAAAAGACCAGAAGTCTTTGTCTGTGAAGTCAAGTCAATCCTTAAAGTGAAGTGTAGGCTTCTGTATTTTAATAGAACCATTTTGGATTCCAGCTATTTGCACCTGTGGAATAACTTATAGCAACAGCTGATCTTTAACACAATCCTGCCCAGTCCCATTGTGGTCATGGTTAACGATTTCAGTGCTCTGTTGAAAAGCTTTGAGGGTGGGGGTATTTGAAACTTTCAAAGAAACTGTTAAAGTGTTGTGGGATCCTGGCACTCAGGATACAAGTGTCATACGTGTCTTCATGTGGTCACATTTGATGGCACTTTTGAGTGGGTAAAGTCACTACGGAGATCTGAAAGCTTCTCTAACTTTGTGAAACATATGTTTGTATTTCTGAAGTGCATTGAAATAAAAGTTCCCTGAGGTAAAGATAAATGTAAAAATAGTAGCTGTAGCATTAGAACTGACATACCATCCTTAAGGCAGACAGCTGAATTCTCCATGTAAAGGTGAACATACTTTGTTAGTACACATCCATGCCTCCTGATTGCAGCTATAGTGTCTGGAGTACAGACTTACTGGATTAATTTCTGTTTTCCTAGAAGTTTAGGAATCCATGGAGAGTTTCTGTCAAGATCCTCGAGTGGATTGCTAATGTTTTTGCATTCAAAAAATATGTTGCCATTTTTTTTTTCTTTTGTAAATTCTCAACCATATTATGCTCTTGGTTTTTTTCACTCTTTCTCCCCTGCACTGATTCAAGTTTGAAGTTCCAAGGCTTTCTTTTGGGTTTTATCAAATTACACACTGAAGAAAGGCATACATTTCAGAAACAGATGGATTTAATGTGCACGAAAATATATGTCTTTTAAAGAAACTAAATTAGTAGTTCCACTTCTACCCCTTTTTACTGAAGACAGACCTCTAGGAGATCTCTGGTCTAAAGCATAGCCTTACAGACATCATCAAAATGAGATTTATTTGCATGGAAATTTGACAGAACATCAGAGCAACACCGAATCTGACAGTTTCTAGCAGACATGAAGGGAGATGGGATAGTTCTAATAAATGTATTTTAAAAAAGGCTATAAGAATCCATAAGCAGTGGATATTTGCCATGTATATGGAATGCATTGCAAATTTTCACCCACCTGCATCTTTGTCTTACAAGAAGGTCAACAAGGTCAACTAGGACCTAGTTGTTTTTTTTTTTTTTTTTTATGTCAAACTTGTTTCCTGTTTCTTTTTCCTTCTCAAGATGGGGGGGTCACTCCCAATGGAAAAAGAATGAAGGGTAGGACTGGATTTTTTGAAAACAGTTGGCTCCCACAAATCTATGGAAAAGCTGAAGCAGAACAGCTGCTCTGCTCACCAGTGACATTTCACCAACTGCAGTCTTTGTCTTGGTGGAGAGGGACCTGCTCTGTGCTGTGTCTGTGCTTGCAGCAGTGAATGTGAAAAGGGATGGATAAACCTGTTGCAGTGGGACAGGACAGGTGGAGCTGTGAACATTTCCCCTGAATAGGAAGGACAGGGGCAAGCCTCCTGCTGATATGACTCCTTAAATGTGTGGATGTGTCTTAATTTGGAGCCAATATACTCTGCTCAAATAACTCTGAGTGACACTACAGCGGATTTTCTTGTGGCGACTTTTTCTGGACGGGATGAAAAGGAAAAGACAACATGCCAGGAAAGATTTTTTTTGCCCTGGGATTGACCAAGGACTAGTTAAGCACCTTATTAAGGCTTCAATTTAGTGAGCTACTTAATTGTATTTCTGACTATTAACATATAACAAAGTCTACCCTTTTCCTGCCCACTTAAGTCTTTGAATGAATAGGATCAGACAGCTGAACAGGCTTGGAGCTAAACATGTGCTCTGGGACTTTGCTGAGCCCAAGCCCACTCAGTTGGTTTTACAGAAGACCTTAGCTTCTGAAGCACCCTTCTTGGAGATTGTGATTTAGTAAGGCATTCATCTTTAAAGGTACACTTCTAGGTACATCCTTATGAGCTTACCTGACCAATACTACATGGAGATTGGCACAGAATTTGTGACATACCAAAATAAACAATCGTCTCAATGGGAGCTATTGAATCAGACTATCAAAGAAGAAAAAAGTGATTCACATAAACATTAATTCCTCCTTATACAAAACAAATATTTTCTCTTAGAAGTATCCAGAGCTCTGTTACCAGCTGAAGAACACCAGCTTTGTGACAAGTCAGTTCTAACTAGCTGTGAAAGTCATGCACTCAGCTTGTTTCCCTGATGCAGCAAAATTGGATGTCACAAGAGTTAGCTTTCTTTTGCCAATCCTCCTGCCAGTAAATGGCCACTTCCCAGCAATGCATAGACACAACACTCCAGTTGAACTTGAATGCTAATTTGCAGTATCTTTTAGAGTCTTAATAGTTTTCTGGAATTGGATCATCCATCTCTAATTTGTATTTCAGTGAACTCAACTACTGTCTGAATTTAGGGCTTTTTTTAATGCTTCCTCTTAACCTGTGATTAGACAATGCAGTATTTTGAAAGAACGCAGCTAATCCAGCAACATTTCACTGCATTAATGTGCAGAACTAGCAGTAACTTGCATTCATTAATTTTACAAAGTGTTCTGTCTGGTATAGCTGAGAATTATTTGCTTTAGGTTTTGTCTCCAGTTATTGCAACCCCATGCTTCTCACCCTTCATCCTCATTGTACAAGTTCTGCAGCTTACCCCAAAGTATGTCAGAATCAGTGTTGACGTGCTGAATCTAGTGGCGAAATTTTATGTCTTCTACGTTTAAGACCAGAAGCCCCCAAAACCTGAAAAAAATTATCATGATGAAGCATGAACCAGTTTTTCCTCCTTACAGGCATACATTTTGTTTAATAACTCACCATCAGATAACCTAGTTATCCATTGCTGTACTGGGTCCCAGTCCACAGGTAACGAATATAAAAAATAAAGTAAACATGCTCTGGAGTTGTTTTTTTTTTTTTTTTTTTAGAAAAAAAAAAATATTTTNTTGGAGGTTTTTTTTTTTTTTTTTTTTTTAGAACAAACGAACTAGTTTATTTTGAGAAAAAAAGCTGGGTGTGGAATAGTACGTGATAGGGAGCATTTCTTGTAGATAGTTCCACATGTTCCTTCACTGCTTTCTCAGAAGGCTTTGTGCCATCAAACCAACAAATCACTAGGGTATGTCATGAAAAGAGTTATTGTGGTGGAGTGAAAACTCCATGATTATATGTGTTTGAGACTCAAAAATCATGAGGAATGTATTATCTTCCAGCTGCAGAGGGAGGCTGAGGGGTGCATGGAGAAACAGATTGAGCTCCTCTGGGGCAGGCTGAGGTCCTGGTGCACTCTGCGTGCCTGCTTTGGGACCACAGTGTGCTTTCACAGGTGAAGGGCTATGTGCTGCGTGAATGCTATACAAATTTACCAGGAGGAAGGCAAACAAAGAAGTTGAAAGATGTACATAGGTGATAACAAAGTAAATATTAGAAAAGTTGACCTTTATTATACTAATATAATAGAATATCAGTAAGGAACAAATAGTCAGACATTCACAGCTGGGTACAGCTTGGGCTGATAACACTCCAGCTTGCTGTTGATACTTGGGCATTTAAAAGCATATATGAAGACTGTGATATCAAGTTTTCTCCAGTTTTAGCTCTCTCAGTTTGCCTGGGGCAGATCTGATATTCAGGAAGGAAACAGCCGTGATGGCAGGGTTCTGGGTCAGCTCAAAGGCAAAGGCAAAGGCTTCTTGGTTTTTCCACTTCCAAGTAGCTTACAGACTTCACCTTGAGGATGTTACAACCTAATGAGCCAGGAAGTTACTGTATCATACTTCTTTTTTTTTTTTTTGTTTGTTTGTTTGTTTGTTTTCAGTGAAAAGTGTGACTTTCATTAAATGCTGATACTTGAGCTGTGGGTATTAATGGAGGTATCCACCAATAGGAAACAGGCTGGGCTCTGCAGTGGAAGGGGCACCTTTTGAACATTTCAGTTATAAATCACACAGCTCTGAGAGGGAAACAACTTCAATTTGCCTTTCTCCAAACCTCGTACCACTTCTGGGCCTCAGCCTCCCATGCTGTGAACAAATATTGTCATGCAGCTCAATTTTCTGAACATTGTATGATGATTTACAGGAAACAGATTTACTTTCCCTGTACTTTTCCTAGGAATATTAGCATATTTGAAGGCTATGTCAGAGAATAACTCACAAATATTTTACACTATAATAGACAGCATTGTCTTTAGATGTTTTTAATATAGCTTAACACATTCCATAAACACAACAGTTTAACGGCACTAGAGGAAAAGACTAGGAAAGTGTGTTACAGTAGTTGAAACATCAAATTATCAAGTTGCTTCTTTCAGGTGCCCGTGCATTCTGCCTGTTGTGGCAAACTCCAGACTCCTGCAGTGCTGGAACAGATAGCATCTTCCCAACTGTGCGAATGAGGTTTGAAATGGCAAGAAATGCTCTGTGAGCACGGGTCTTAACACACGGGGTGACCTGCTTCAGGAGGACTCTATATCCAGTTCTCAGGCTACAGACTCAGAGAGAAGTAACTCTGTAGAAGTCAATGGTAGTTTCGCTGCTGGCGTCAGTGTGCATTTCCAGTATCTCCGATGAGCTTGCAGTCTCTTAGCCTATTTTATCTTGGGGTGTTCATTCCTATTTTAACATGAAGGAAGCATGTATTTTTTAATAAATCTCCTTCACAAAGTCAGCAAAAATTAAAGTGAATCTAAAAAGTGTTAACTTTGTTGTGTGTCTTTTAAAGTATCATAGACTTTTGGAGTAAGAAAGTCACATTTACAGCTCACTTTGTTAGTTTAAAAGTACTTTTTTGGCAATAAATATATATTTTCAAAGTGACTTTTTGCTTCCTGACTTTGTATTTATTGTTCAGTATTCCATAGCTCCATGAGGACAACTTTTAAAAGGACTCATTTGCAGGGAATTATTAATTGCAGGTTCCTATTAATCTTCTTTAGATGGATTTTTGCACTAGTGGATGTATTGGATGGGACCTATAGAGGGGAGCTTGTAAAATAAGTTTGGAACAGATTGTAAATAATCTAGATGGATTATATGTGCTTAAGTTTCTTTTACGCGCATGATCTGCTTGCTTACAGTATTTCCTAGTTCTGTGTGCAGTATGATCAGGTTTGTTTTGCTAGCAACTCCAAGTGAGAAAATCAGAGAGATAATCTTATTCTTATTTGAATTCCATCTCGGTGTGGATGATTCTTAAAAACTTTGTCAGGAATGGTTGGAGTTAGAGTTTTCCTATTTCTGTGCATTTGACAGCTTGACAAAAAGTAGAAGTTGTCCATGCAGTTCCTGTTTAATATATGCATATTTACTTTGTATATTTACTAATATTTACATATTACTATGATTGCCCTCGTATTAGTGACTCAAAAGTCTCAAAATTCTTTTCCAGTTATGTAACATACTTCTATGCCATATAGATTATGGGGTCTAGGGATACAGAGCTTTCCTGGGATGCAGAATTGTTTAATCTCCTACCCTGCATTTCAGTGGCCTGTCCATTGGACCCATGTTTTCACACATGGCATTATTTGTATCATATAGTCTACACAGATGTGCAAAGCTAGATGTAGAAAGGAAATAGAGCAAGAGGCATGTCCTAGCCTGTAATCAGAAACACAAAATTGTTTCAGAGGCATGTATGTAATTTCTCCTATGGCAGTTCATCCCATGTTCATGCCTGGGGAAGAGATTTTGTGAAGGGCTGATGTATGTGGCCTCCTAGTACAGATTTTCTTGTGTTGTCTAGAAGACATTTCTTTTTGTTTCTTATAGAAGTTCAAAAGTCAGTAAGGGGTATTCTCAGTTCTCTCTCAGTAGTTCATGAAGAATGAAGTCCCGCGTACAGAAAGCAAGGACAGAGATCTAGGTCTGCCCTTCAGAGCTGACATTTTTCATGTTAGCCATTTCCTTGATCTTAATAAAGCTAGGAAATTCTTGTGGTTCAAGACCAACACAAACATTTAGAGCAAACATATTCATTTTTTATTCTTGGGACACCGATTCTTTTGTTTGCTAAAACAGAAACTTGGAAAAACAAATGCCACACTACGGTGTCTTGCAGGAGCTGCTTAATTCTACCTGTCATGTTTTGTAGCTAACTGTCCAGGCTGTATTTGACTTGATCTATCTGGACGAAGCACAGTACAAACCATTTCCTCATTCTGCCTTTATTTGCTAGCACTTGGTAATCGTCTTTGGAAAAAAATGCAAATCTTCTACATTGTGTATTTCAATGTGCTCACCTGGGAAGTAATCTGTAAGTATAGCAAAAACTGTTCCTCAAAGAAGCAATAAGAAGCAAATTTACAAAGTGCTGTGAACTCCTGGAGTAAAATATTCATGCCCAGGAAATAATGATGCTCTTGGGCAACTCTCACCAGCCTACCAAACATAATGAAACCAAAGAAGATCAACTTGTTTCTCTTTTTTTTTTTTT
>VXAV01001883.1:121640-146425 GCA_013399715.1 Alectura lathami
TAAATATCCTTGCTAGGTCTAACCAGTAGCATAAGTTTTCTTTGGGATCATGCTTTACTAGCAACCTAGCACTTCCTTGACTACACTCTAACAAAGATACCATTTTATCCCTACCCAAAATTTCTATGGCATTTAACAATAATTAATAGGGAGAATTTTGCAATCTTGAAATTGTAGGCAGGAGGAAGATGGAAGCAGGAATATTAGAATGCATGTTATACAATGAGATTTTTATTAGGAAATCACTGAACTGATGTTTTCAGTAGCTGCAATGTTTGAATGAAACACGTGGTTCAGACTGATAATTTGGCACAAAGTCTCAGTTTCCACTCAACACCTGGAATGGGAATAATTTTCATTCTTATTTAAAAATAAGATAGCAAAATAGAAAAGTGGAACTTTTTCTTTTCTCAGTCCTTCTCTATTCTTTCTATCTTCCCTGTGCAGAACCAAGGAAATTTAAAATGTTTTACAGCAGATGAAAAACAAAGAACGGGATAAATAATAATAATAAAAAATGTTATAAAATACAAAATATGTAGTCTCAAATCAAAGGAATGATAAATTCATCAATTTAACATGTCCAACAAGCACTATGGTGATTATTGGTATGGATTTAGTATACATTTCTCAAAGGAAGAAAATGTGGTTGGTGTATTTGCCTGAAATTTGATCATACCATTCTTGCTTATGTAAAACATTTTCTCATTCTGGCAAATGATTACACAGTTATGTTCGTAGCTGATAACAATCAGTGCAAAATCTTTTTCAACTTTTTCCTAAAAAATACGTGCTAGTGAAAAGCACTCCGCAATCTCCCTCTGAAGACTGGAGTAGATGTCAGCAGACACATGCACAACATCAATGCTGTGGTTTAACCTGACAGGCAGATAACACCCCTCACCAGTGACACGTGGGAGAAAATTGAGAAGTACAAGAACTCATGGGTTGACATCAGGACAGTTGAGTAAGAAAGAAAAAAATAAAAGTGGGGAAGGGTAGGAAAGGGAAAAGAAGCCGAATCATAGAATCATAGAATGGCCAGGGTTGAAAAGGACCTTAAAGATCATCCAGTTCCAACTTCCCTGCTGTGGGCAGGGAAACCTCCCACTGGATCAGGCTGCCCAGGGCCCATCCAGCCTGGCCTTGAGCATCTCCAGGGATGGGGCACCCACAGCTTCTCTGGGCAGCCTGTGCCAGGGCTTCACCACCTCTGAATGAAAAATTTCCTTCTAATATCTAACCTAAATATCTCCTCTCTTAATTAAAAACCTTTCCCACTTGTCCTATCACTATCTATCTGCGTAAACAACAATAACAACAAATTATACGTATAACAACAAAAAGAATAAACAAAGCAAGTTTTACACAATTTAACCACCTGCCAGGAGCCAACTATGCCCAGTCAGTCGTCAGGAAACAGCTGCCCCCTCAGCCAAATCCCGTCAGTGTCTATAATTCAGCATGATGGCATTCTGGTGTGGGACATCCCACTTGGCTGTTTGGTCAGCTGTCCTAGCTGTGTTCCCTCCCAGCTTCTTGTGCACCCCCAGCCCCCTCACTGGGGAGGGCAGCCCAGGAGGCAGAAAAGCCCTTGTTGCAGAGTAAGTACTGCTCAGTGTGTTATCAAAATTGTTCTCATCCTGAATCTAAACCACAACACCATCCTAGATGCTAGGAAGAAAATTAACCCTATTTCAGCCAACTCCAGGACAGTCAGATATGGTAAGATGAGACCTTTCAGTTTGCATCAGGTTTCTGTACAGCAAGGTGCATGTAAATCTGGGTGTTTGCCAAAGAGACTCTTTCTAGAGAAATCTTACTTTGCAGTAAGAAAGTTGTGGTGTTTCCCATGCTTCACCCTTAACCAGGCAACTGAAATCCAAACTTTTCCCATCAAGATGGTTTGGTACGAGACCACTGAAGGCCTGGTAGTGCATCAGAGAACTGCAGCTTTGCTGCTTTGAGTTCAGCTTGTCCTCATGGTCTGCATCCCCAGCGGGACTGACCCTGCTCTGTTTAGCTGGCCAGGACACAGTGAGGCCTCAAGGGATGGGAAGTGGGGTCTGACAGGCACTGGCATGTAGCTAAGAGTAGAGATTTTATACTCCACAGCTACAATTCCCATCAGGTCCCAGTGGCTGAAACCAACACTGAAATGAATGTTTATCCTGGCCAAAACTGAAGTATTTCTGAGATTTGTAGTCTGAGCCTCTTCTGTCTGATCTGAGAAGGAGCTGAAGAGTGCTGCCTTCCTGACATATGTACTGAAGTATGGAGTACTGAATTATATTCTCCATGTGGAAAGCTGCTTTTTCTTCAAAATTATATCTGAGACCACTTTTAATTGGAAAATAGAAATCTGCTACCTGGAAAGCAATTGTTAAAGATCTTTTGTACGCAGGAAATCTCCAATGTACAAAATTATTTCAGTTTCAAACATTGTAAAACTCGAATCTTCTCTAAGGGCATGAGGCATCTGTTTATTCACTGATTTTTAACTCCAACATGAAAAACCATTAGAGAAAATTTTGGGTATGAAGAATGCCAAAATATTTGAGATCATTAATGCAGCTTTGTGGTTACAGACTCGATTGTGCTCCTCACTCCATGGACTTTTTCCTAGATGAGGTCAACATATTTGCTTGTAACTCATGTTCAATATAAAGTGCATTGTATCATCATCAGAGGTATTTTCCTTCCACAAAACCTATGTCAGATGTTGTTTTAGCTTGCAAATTTGTTTATCTGCTCCTGTGGCTTTCTGATATTGATACTGGCATTGAGAAGTTGCTTTTAAATGCACATTTCTGTTTCTAGTCTCCTTCATGTGTTTTTTTGCCCATTAAAATTTGCTAAGCATCTTTTTTGTTGAGTGAATTTTCTGCACATATATAGAATGTATAAAATGCATGACTGAAATTTTCATAAATATGGTTATGTAAGCATTGCTTAAATGCCATTTGTGTAATCTATGCATAAAATTTCATTGAGTACAATTTTATCTTGCTATCTGATTTGCGAATTTTCTTGTGAATGAAATGGACTGAAATTTTACACCTTAATGATACCCTGGCAGTGACTGGCTAGAGGATAAGTTGGAAATTATATTGTTGAATTATATTTTTGTGTGATACTTGCTCAGAACTGAGCCGCTAGAATCTGCCTGATATTACCATGTTTTACTAGTGGTGGTGGTTATTCTAGAGTTATTCATCCAAAGAAGGTGATCTTAATGCCATTTTCAATACAGAAACTGCCTGAAATTTCTTTTATTCAAACCCTTCTTGAAAATGCATTGCAGTGTTGCACACAGAGCTCTGTTCTGGGATGGCAAATGGCAGTCTGGAAAGGAAGGGTGAGACGCAAATGTGGAGATTTTCAAACACACCTGAAAGTTAGTGGAAAGAGGCTTTCATAGTCCCTTAAGTGCTTTTAAAAATCCCACCCAATTTGCCGTTGCAGTCTCTGGAGGATGTTTGCTTTCCTGTTACCAGGAGCAACATGTTTTATGTATGTAGAAAAGACTACTCAAAAAATGTATTTTCAGCAATTACAGCAATTTCTTTTACATCTCATTTTCTTTACAAGCTCAATTCCTTTTTACTTCTTTGGCCTGTTAGTGAGCCTGAATCCTTTAAAACTGTGAATCTCCCAGTACGCTTGTACATTTGTAATGATTTTGTTTTCCTTTAGCATACGGGTATTCAGAATCCTTCTTTGATTTCATTACTGTGCTGAACATTTCAAACATTCACAGAGTTTTAAGACCAGGAGGGGTCTTTGTAACTGCAGAACAACAGATTGTAATACTTCCTCCTGTTCAGCTCTGTGATTTGTAATTAAACAAGGCTGAGTGAATTGAACTGATCTTGTCTTTTTGACAGGCAGCCCATTCTGATTTCAAGGCACTGGTGGCTAGAGAACAATTTGCAATGGCAGATTCCAGGCTGAGAATAATGACCTTCCCAAACATAGTACCCTATTCTACAGTCTTTTTTCGTGTGTGTTTCTGGTATCACTTATACCAACGGTTTCACAGCTTAGCCTACACCTGGGAAATAGCTGATGGCATCTGCAAACGTCCATATGGCTGGCCAGGGCTCAGGAGGGCTGGTTCTGGGGATTTTGTAGCATTTGTTAATATATCATGTATTTGACGGATGGAGGCACAAACTATATCTTTGGCTTGTACAGAAATGGTTTGCTCGCAGTAAGGCTATGGTATAGCTACACCCTACACTTGGCTTCAAGAACATTGTTAGAAATATGATGATCCCCTGAGACAGTCACTTGTTCTTTTATAAAAGCTCATTCTGCTGGACTGAGCTGGACAGGCTGAACAGGCTGACTTTACACCCACGACTTTTAGGCCATGAGTTTTAGGTATCATCTGATATTCTGCAAGCTTTATGCTTAATCACTTATTAGATCTTTTCACAGCCAGCTTGACTTCTGTCTTGCCTACAGAGGTTGTTCATCCAAAATGTGATGTCCTCATGCCTGCTGCTAGATGAGGCCATGATGGGCAAAACTAGCTGTGGGATCATTGCTCATAGAGTTGCCTTGAAAGGGTGGTGGGGAGAGTCATACATTGCTTCATCTCTGAGACAAGGTGTGACTTTTCTTGAGGAAACCAAGGTGGACAACAGTGAAGTAATGTCTAAAATAGCCATACCTGCTTCATCCCTGAGTATAGCAAAGGATCCAGCTTTGGAAGATGTGTAATTCCTGCCCTTCTGAAGCAGATGGCATATACTGTGTGCCTGTACATGGATTTGATGCATTCTTCTTGGAATGTTTGACAAAGAGAAGTCAAAACAAGAGGAGAAGAATGACTGCTGAAGATTTGGGCCAGCTCTGTGGTGCTGGTCTTTATCTGCATGCTGGATGTCTACAGAAAAGCATAGTAATTTTCTATGAGGAAGTGAGTAAGGCTTTGATTTTAGGTCAGCAGTTCTGACTTGATGGCTTTGCAGATCTTATGTTGCATGAGATAAGGATTTGAAAATCTTAGAGAATGATGGACTTCAAGAGAAGCAAAGCATGAATTGTACATAAAGGAGGTGTCGCAGAGTCACTGTGGTACAAAAAAGCACTGTGTGGCTGTAGAGACAGCTCACAGACCAACAAAACTAAGAGGAGTAAAAGTATTAACAGGCAACACCGACAGCCTCATCCCTGTCTTCTCCGTTAACCAGCCACTCAACTCATTTGTTTACAACAGCTTTGATGCTCAGTCTTTGTGTTTAATCTATGAGAATGTGAGGGCCTTTCCAGTCAACACAGCACATCAAAATAGAAGAGAGTCTAAGTGTTCATAGGCCTGGGACACAGATCTGCAGAACAAATAAAGGAAAGAGTGAATAAAGGAAGAAGACAGGAGACAAAGAAATTTGCAAGGTGTGGAAGAGGGGATGGTAAATGGATGGGAAAGACATAAATATTCATCTCATTTTGTATGACCTGTGGTCGCTTGCTTTGTCTCCTTGTGCTACTGGACAAAAGTTGGGTGTCTGTCTAGGTGCACTTGAACCTACCGTTGTCCTTCAGCTGAAGGAAAGATCCCTTTTCTCTTCGTCAGGATGTCTGATCATTTGTGCTGTAAACAGAGGTTAATTGATTTTCTGCGGTGCTGAGCTGCCTTCTTACTCAAGGGTCTGGCCAATTGCACAATGTAATGATTTATGTACTAGCAGTCAAGGGAGGGCTCCATTTTGAACTGTGAGTGAGAATATGCTACGGGCAGAGGTCAGCCCCTTCACACACAGAAATGTGTGTTAAAGTGTATGCGCAATGAGAAGTAAATAGAAGGTATTGCTTGAACTTTATGTATTTAGTAATTACGTATTAAGAAAGTAATCTTGCCAGTGTGGTGGTTTTCTTTAGGGGCAACTTCTAAAGATCCTCACAAAAGAATTTTGAATTCAGATAATTTCTTTATAAGAATATATAAATTTTTATTTGAAGTTGTGCTTTTAATTCACAGGGTAAATTAACTCCTGCCTTAAGCCATTTCTACTGAAAAAATACTCACAAAAACACGTAAGAATCATCTGTTTTTAATTCCCTGTGGAGAGCAAATTAATGTTTAAACTTTCTTTTTATTGGTTAATCTGTTGGGCCAACTCAGTCTGGTCCAATTTGTATCAAAAACACTGAAATGTGTAATGTTGGCATAGGTTTTACATGAATTTGCCTGAAACACAGTGATTTTGACCAGGCTGCCAAAGCAGTTGAATTAATTTCGGTTAAAGAAGACTTAGTGGTGAAAGAAGAAGTAATAGGAAGTATATGCAAAGATTGGCCTTTCCTATCTCTCTTTCTTGACCACCACAAAAACTATGAACCCCAGATAATCCTTTCAAAAGGGGGTTAGCAGGACAAATCACACCAATACTGAATATAAGCACCTCCTTGCTCTCCGCCCTTAATAAAGCACCAGTGAAGGAAGCTCTTAGTTTCCATATCATTTCCTCTTTTGAAATAAAAATAAGCTTGCTGGATGGTTTCAAGGCCTCCCAATGCCCAAGACTGTTCACCCTATCTGATTCTTTCCAGTCCCCAAGCTTCTGTTTTTTATTTATAGAATTTGCTTATTTAGTGGCCTTCACACCCATTTTCTCCCCCATCCTTGAGTTTCCTCTCAGAAAGCAGTGTCCAGGCACTCAGCTAGCCGCTGTAAATGGCTGCCACACGGCTGTTTGCTACCACTTGGAGGGCGGACATGGTGTTGCTGTATGCCCAAGGGGTCTTCCTGCTGTGCAGCTCAGTGTTGCGTTCCCTAGGTGAGAGCACAATGTCCTTCTAGAGAGAGCAGTGAGAACAGCTCACTGTAGAAGTAAAGTAATGTAGTGCTTTCTTCTGGCCAGCCGAAAAAAGATTTCCTATCACATACTTAAAGCACACAGAAGCTCACTGAGCACATAAGGGATTGTCTTTCTCCTTGGCTGTTCATGCCAGTAGTACCTGCTGACGACTCTCCAGGCTTCTCAATGGAATGTGGGAACATGTTCCACAATTTTCAGTCTATTACGGGCTTTTCAGCAGAAAGGCAGGCTGGAAGGAAAGAGCAGACTAAATCTTTGCCTCTGCTGGATCTCATGTGAGCAGTGGCAGTCCAGTGGTTTTGTTGCTCTAACATTTCTTTTCCCTCCTCAGTAAAATGCAGCAAAACTAGGATGTGTGTGAAAGAAAGCTTATCCTCATCTTAAAGAGGTATTGCCTGGATCCAGCTGATAGAAAATACAGCATGGGAGGGCTGAAGTCAGTTGTGACTGTCTGTATTTGGATGATGAGTGTGCAAGGGTAAAATCGTTCACGGGGCTACTGCAGGAAGTCTGAAATGGGGGTGCATTGCATGGGAATCCAGCATCACTGTTATGCTGGGTTCTAATTAGTATCGTGCCTTAGGATGTCATGGGAGGTCCTACTTCTGCCAGGTGAGGTGAAAGTTGGCTGGGGAGAACAAAGGATATTCTGGCAGGGGCTGAACTGTGGAGATCTGGCTTTGATTTGCAGTTCTTCCAAGGATTTTCTGTGTGGCCTTAAGTCATGTAATTTCTTGGAGCTCTCTACAGAGAATGGCAGTTACCCACTGCCTGTGGTATCTGCTTGGGGTGTAAATGCTTTGTGGCTCATTCTGTCTTCTAAGAACACAGCGATATGTAGGCACCTCATGCCAGAGATCCCATCAGGCACTGATGCTGGCTAGAGAGCTGGGCATCTAAAGGCACTTTTGTTTCCTGCATTTGGGATCTGTTGTGCAGCAGTTAACACCACTCTCGAAATTGCTACCTGATGCTTTCTTGCCTGCAGACAGCAAGCGATTCATTGAAACCTAAGGAAACAAGCTATGTCTTTCAGATCAGATCTTGAAGTGTCCAGTTTTCAGGAGTTTTCTTTCTTTTTCCCTTGTTCTTTCTTTCTGTTCAAGTCTCAAGTGCCTTTTTTTTTTTTTTTCCCCTCACTGGCTAAATTCTGACTGTAAGGTAAATGCCAGAATTAATGCCAGAATTAATGACACATTTTGAAAACCTGCCCAAGAAGTGGTAAATATTGGCTGAAACACGTCAGAAGTGTGTTTGTTTTCAGCTTTTTATTTAAAAACAATTTATTATCGTTTCCATCATGAAGACTTACAAACTGCCAGACCAAGACAGAACAGCGATCTCTTTGCAAAGACTCACTGTAATGCGGGAAGGTGCTGAAAAATCAAATCACCTTCAATCTGCTTACTGATTAAGAAAGATTTAGAAATGGATTAGCTAGCTAATTAGGAAATAAATAATCCCCTTCTAGAATATTTGTATTCCCCACCTGAGGCAGAGAGGCATCCTTAGAAATGCTGGTAGTTAGTAAAGGATGTCTTCTTAACTCAGTCTCTTCCTGAAATTCCATCTGCTGCCCTGACCTCCTCAGGCCTGTGGGTAACTTGAATCTATCAGCTGCTCTCATTGGTTAAACAGCACTTCTGCAGAACAATCCAAAATTAAGCAAACTAATGTGACAGAATAAAAGCATGATGTAGCCTGCCTGTGAAATAAGTCATGGAAACAGACATGGCTGCATGCACCTAACCTGATTAAGGTGCAGGAACCAGTCTGCAAGATCTGAGATATTTGCATAGTGAGCTGTTTTCATCCTGGGAACCAACACACATCTGAGAGAACTGGAGAAATGCAACACAAGGAAAGGAAAATGTTATGAAATCGGTATGAATGCTATAAAACACTAAAATACTGCTCAAGTGCAGAGTGGCATCAGTATTGCTTTATTTATTCCAATAGAGAAATGAAACACCCCCCACACACACTCCCTGAAGCTGAAGTAATTATAGAAGAGGGAGAAAATGTTATATACATAACCCGCAGGCATTTTTACTCTACTATGGAGGTGTGGAGTAACTTCACATTCGGAGAAAAGGTAATTTATGCCCACACAAGGTCTTTTTCTTCCTCTAGAATGAAGTAAGAATGGTCCATAATTGCAAAGCAGAAATGGACTTGTAATACATACCAGCCCAGGGCATGTTTTGACCTCAGAAGAGATTCCTGTTGGCTGTGGAAGGGCAGGACTCTCTGCAGGAAGTCAATCCTTTCACACTAACTAAACAGCACCCTCCCATGTGTTGTTTGCATCTGATTTCTGCTTTGAGAATTAAGCGATGGCAGCACAAAACCTTGCAAGATCTGGCAACGCAAGCAAAGCTATTTAGTCGGATAGTATCTCACTGAACACTAGCAGAGTTTTGCTGGTGAAAGAGATCTAAGAAGGGGTGCTCTCAGTTGTGCTCATAAGCAGCAGGCGTCAGGAGCAAAATGCTCACAAACCTGGCTGGGAAGTCCCTTGGGTTCTGGTTGCACTCATTTTAAGAAACTTCATAGTCCTGTATGTCACTTTCTCTGTCACTTTCTCTTCACCAGAGTGGACTTGATGTGGATGCCACAGCTATAACCTCAGGGCGCTCTGCTATTCCTCCCCCAGGTGTAAATGGCTATGCATTGTTCAGGTTTTTGCATTTATCTGCCTTAGCCATGAAAGAAATATTTGCTTTGTGATCAGTTAGGATTTTGTTGCATGGCTCCACATGACACACAAAAGGTAAATGGGAACCAAAGTTGCCATACTGGGACAGAGAGTGATGAAGAGTGCATGAAGACTCTGCCTGGAAAAGCAGCTGTGATCTTCATAGGCCACACCAAGCCCCTGAGCTGGAGCACAAGCTGAAACAACCCACATCCAGTCCTCGATGAAAAACAGCAGGGCATGTGAAATTGAATGAGAATAGATGAGGAAATCTCGCCAAACTAGTCTGTGCTTAAAAAAGGAAATTAAAGTCGAAAAGATTTTCGATCAGGTTGGCTTGCACGCTGGTTGAAAAGATTTGGTTGAGTTCTTGACCTTCCCTTGAAAATCACATCCTGCTGTTATCATCAGAATGTCTTTTTTTTGGCATTTCGCACTCCTTCAGTGTGTTATGAATGCTTCTTCAATGAGTCAGAAGGACCGTGTTCCACCCAAATGAGGCTGAGAGATTTTCAGGTTGATGTCAGACTGTTTAAAATCTTTTAGCTTTTGGCATTCTGTAATAGTTAAATTCAAGAAGGGAAAAAAAAAAATTCCAATAATGTTCATAATACCTGGAGAATCATCCTGAATACATGGACACAAATACATTCAAACAAGATAACAGAGGAAAATATTTGTGGAGCATTAAACAGTCTGCATATTTTTAGGAAGTGAAAGAAGAAAATGAAAAAAAACTGCTGAAAATTGAGTTTCTAATCTTGCATTAGTGATTCTCAGTTGTATTAGAGATAAGGTTAAAACATTACTATAGTCAAGGAAAGAAGAATTTTTAGGGTAGAAACAGATAGCCAAGTTTTATTCTGGAAAAGAATTCTCAGTTACAAATAAAATTTTGAATTGGACATCTCAGTAGATTTTAAACATTAAAGTACTGTTTAAAGTACAATTAGGCTCACTTCAAATTGCATCAGTTTTTAATTGGGTTTTGTATGCAGAGTCCACAGTGGTTAAAGCTGGGTTTTCTAGCTAACAATCTCTAATTGTACCAATCACAACCTGCTAGCTAGCTTTCTGACCTGATCTCAGGCCAACTGGAAACATTAAGCATAATCAGAGTTTAGGCATCCTTTCTCACACTTGTATTTGTTGTTGGGTTAAATCATCTGTGGATAAAGTTTAAAGTACTTCTGTTAACATCAAACTGCAGCACCAGCTTGCAGCTGAGGTCTGGTGCCATCTGAGGTTTGAGCACCATGTTGAGTATTCACAGACAGGCCCAGATATGTCCATACAGATTATTGTTGTTGCCCTGCAGAGCAATTGCTGGAGCCATTATGCAGTCAGCGTAATGAAATTGCCAACAAAATAACAGCAACAGCCTTTTGCCTTTATTACAAAACAGTGGCTATGAAGCTAATCCTCAGATGGAATAGGGTTCTTTCTTAAAGGAAATGGATAAAACGGACATAGTGCTGTCTTATTTAATGCTCTTACCAATAACATTTGAGCTTCAGACGCATTTCAAAATTCATGGTTTAATGACTGAGAACTTTTCAGCGGTATGTCAGATCTTCAGCTGGTGTGTATCAGGAAAGTTTTATGCCTGTCAGCACAACTGTGCTCCTTTGCACTCTATTCACGTATGCATCCAAAATTTTCCAGAAGCAAAGCTCTGGTCTCAGAAACATGTACTAAATTTCAGCTGCATGTTCGTAACCTTATGACATTTCTCAAGTGTTGTCTTGTTTGGGAATGTTTATTTCCTTAAACTGAAGCTGCATTTTGTAAGCAGGACTTTAATGGTGACACATTCGTGTAAATTCAAATAATATAAGCTGAAAAAAATATGGAGATGTCACACAGATGTAACTGATACTTGATGTATTTGGAGAAAAGGACAAACTTTCGACTCTGAAATTCGGTTGAATTCTAAGTCAATGCTACCTTGTTTGCAGGAAAGATTTCTTGGCAGGACATTTGATGCATCCATCACAGGTGATAAGAACAAATCTTTTGAACATCAGCACACCTGCACTGCTCTCAGCTCCACTGCTTAGGAGAGCTGTAGAACATTTGGTGCTAACAAAGAAATGCAAAGACAAAAAACATTACCAGAATGAAGCATATGCATGATACTTTAAATAGAAACAAACACACAAACAAACAAAAACTGTAACAAAACAAAACCAAATAAATATGGATAGAAGACAACACTTCACCTGATCAAGTTACAAGACAAAAAAGACAGCTGAAAAAGAGGTAGAATCAATTAAATAGTTTCTTGAAAAGTGTTTCCAGCAGCAAGATAATGTTTTTCCTCTTTCCTCTTTTCTTTCCCCTTGTAGGCAGGACTGGTTATTGAAATCTTTGGGAAGGTGCCAGCCTTTGGGCAGTTAATTCATTTCAGCAGAGTAACAATAAGGGTGGAGCAGACGGAAGAGCCATCAACAAGGAGCTGGAAGAGTGACAGTGCCCCTCCCCGTCTCTGGATCAAGCAGAGATATTTCCATGGACTGCGTTTTCCAATAATAATACTTTGCACTTCTCTAAGCCTTCTATCAGTGGACTGCCAAAGGTTCATGAATTCACTAATTTGCCTTTGTGACTTAGTTTGGGGAATTGCAAATGGAGAAGAGAGAAGACTAATTTTGGGATGAGGCGTGCAATTCCTCCAAAACCTCTTTATTTAATGTCCTTGTTTTCCTGAAAACCCTGGGTTACCCAAAATTATCAAAGCTGTTTATCACAACATAGCTAAGAAATGCTAGCTTGTGTCCTTGGCTTTTTTCATCCCCGTTACATGCAGGCAGGTGGAGGTGAAGGAGGGGTGTGTAAGACTTATGTAAGGGATGTCCTTGCAAGTCAGAGCAGCTTTCCAGGTGCACAAGAATGCTGGGGAAAGGCTAACACATATCCTGCAAGACACTATCTCTTCTCCTGGTGGCTCAGACTGTCTATAATGTGGCAACAGTCCTGCAGAGTCCTACTTCCATCTCTGTGGTATTGCCAGACAGCAAGCACTGTGCACCGGTGGAGAGCTTGGTACCTCTCCTTGCCTCAAACAGGTGCTGGGAAGGAGGGGAATATGCTGTGGAGGTGGCTTGCGAGCAAGGATCCCACCTACCACGGAGGTATCCCTCCCTCCAGGGGTCACAGACAAGGTTCCTCTGAGCTGTGCCAGACCAGAGCTGCTCCAAGCATCTGGAGGAAGGAGGACGCGAGCCTGGCTCCCATCTCTGACACTCACCTATCAGTGTTTGCAAAGTATAGGCCCACCAGCGTAGTGATTTTTGGCCACCTCAGTGTATTCCAGTGTCTGTTTATGAGATCTGATCTCAATGAACTCACCTCACACTCCCTCTGAAGCATCCCATTAAAGACCTCATAAGGTCTTACAGATTCTGGTCCCATGGGACCAAAAGTGCCTCAGTGCTGTGCATCAGCTGCACTGTTTTCACTGGGGCCAGCCTGAGGCTTGGATGGGGCTGAGCTTTTAATCTAAGGGAAACCTAAAGCTTCCCATTTGCTCAACTGAAATTGAGAGGACCAGTAATACGATCTGATCTGTTGTCCTTCTCAAACTTTCTACTAGGCTGTGGATCGGAACTGGCTGCCTCTACAGCAGAAACATTCATTTTCCCCAGTGTCAGATTTCCTTAAAAAATTAATACAAATGAGTTGTGTTCTTGTAATATATTCCTCTGGAAATCAAGGAGAACTTCCACATGGCTGGGGCAAGGGAAAAGAACTCATGGATTAGCCCGCAAGGCAGAATAGCAGGCTATTACAGCACTTTAAATAAATCATCGTGTATAATTGCTACCACCCATAAGTTTGCTGAGATTAAACATGAGAGAGATTGAGAGTATGTTTGGAATAGGAGTCAAAGTGTCCAATAATGCATAATATTGTATACTTCTGTTGTTGCCAAGTCCTGGTAAGTAAGGCGACCATTATGTTTTGCACTTTTGTTTTAATGTTTCCTATGGTTTTGGCTCTTTTTCTGATGGATGGTTCCATTGTCGCGTAACTAGTCTTGCCGTTTTTTAGTCTCTTTTCTCTGCTGGAGTGGGTAATGCTCATTTCTAATCTGAACTCTGAAAGCAATGATGTCTGCTGCCTTTGATGGGTTTTGTTGCAAACTGACCAAAATGACCAGAATGTTATTCAGAAGTATATACTCTCAAGATTGTGGGTGTCTGAGGCTAAAATCAGGCCCAGGGTTTGTAAGTTCTCTAGGGAAAGTTTTAGATCTTTATGTTCAGTACAAATAAGTTTTTCTGGCTAATTAGAGATGGGAGAATCCAGTGCAGTTTTGTATTTCATTGAAGCTTTTGAGCTTCTTAAAAACAAAAGTCCAAAACAAACATTTTTTTTTCCAGCTTTGCTTTATTATAAAGAAACCTGAAATACAATTCGTGATGGTCAAAGGTAGTAACACAACTTTTAAATATTAAGTTGTGCTTCAGTTGCTCCCCCCTTCCCAAATTTTTATCCTTTTGTATGGACTCTTTTCCCGGCACTGACTTCCCAGTATTCAAGATAGAGCAGTAGGTTTTGTTTTGTGGAGAACAGCTCTGGAGTCTATTTCCAGCTCCTGCCACTGAGTCACCATATATCCTCAGGGTGGTTCTTAATCTCTGTGTGAAGTCCTTTCCTTCCTCAAACACTCTCTGGGCTGCTGGAATAAACTGTGTACTGTAAACTGTCCATCCACTTGTTTGTGGGTACCGATCCACACATTACAGTGCTTTAATCAGAAACTCATCTCCCCAGGGTGAGAGTAATATCAACACTAAATAGCACCATTTTTCTGCCCGCTTTTGTACACTTTGTGGGAGATGAAATTCAAAATATATACATTTTGCAACTCCTTATTAACTGTGATTCTCTACTAAATATCATAATAAAACATCTAATGCCAAACTCTGCATCCTAAAAACAAGTTACTGATGCCTAAGAGTCTACTTGATTGATAGGTGAAGTAGGGAATATTTATACACATAGACATTGGATTTTTACAGTTGTCTAATCTTATAATCAGATTTTAACATGTATGAGCAAAGCGCCTCACATTATGCACGCTGTATGCTTCCTGGGACATCAGATTCATAGCCCGTATCTAGAGAAACTGCTCTTCTCTCTTGCGTTTACTCCTACAGAATGGAAATCTGTCCTTCTATGCAGGCTGCTTTGTTTCAAGTTCAATACTGCAGGTTCTTTCACTTGCTCCTGCTCTGTTTCAGACTGACAGAAATTATATGACATAATCTGGGTGGAGTTATCTGGGAACGTTTCCCAGAGGAACCAGAGAGAGTTCTCAAACAAGCAAGGTTACCCCAAGCTGACATGCCCTCAGCAGAAACACACTCCTCTCTGCATTTTCATTTGTGGCTTACAGATCTCCAGGGCAGCAAGGTCTCATTCAGCAGGTGCAGTCACTTGCTGGATTCCCAGCCAGGCAGGCATGCTTCCTGGAGCATAGCTGGGAAATTCTTGCACTCAGAAGCTATGCTTATATATGCAGATTTTCTTTCTTACTTCTGTGTTCTTGGTGAATAATTTTCAGTGGTCTATTTATGTAGCACTTCTTCTTAGGCATGAGTTGTTTCCTTTAGCCTGGAATATTCAAGAATGAAACACTTTCAGTATTCTTTGCACAGCTTTGGAAAGGAGTTCTTCATAAATAACATAAATAAAGATTTATTGAGTCTCTCTCCATTCCCCATTCTTTAACTGGTTAAGCACTTTCTTGGCTGTTTGTGCTCCTTGCTGTTTCTGCCACTGATCACTTCATTCCTATTTCTTGTTCTTTCTTCCACCCAGATGGAAATGGGTGAGGGAAAATGGAGAGGAAAAGAGTTGGAAAAGATGAGGGGAGGTAAATAAAATACTAGTTTTTGTTTGTTTGTTTGTATTGTTTTAACAGATGTAATGTTTCCTTGAGCACTTGGAGGACTTCCCTTAATTTATTTAGTGAAAACAGCTGTTGGAAAAAAAAAATATTGAAATAAAAAGCTGGCTAATGTGGCCTCAGGCCTTTTGGAGTGCACTGCTTCACACTTCAGGCTCTGCTATGAGCCTTACTGATAGGTGTGGTGTACCCACAAATGCCATGATCTAGATCTTACCAAACTTTACTCTGACTTTGATATCACATAGTGACACTTTTGAGAAGAGGAGTCATACAGCCCAGGCTGAATTAGTGAAATGCATTCATCCTGCTCAGGAACAACCCCCTGATGCAGACCATATTCTCATTGGGTTAAAGATGGAGTGACATCAAGGAATGGTTACTGAACAAATGCCTTACTTTGAAAACAAAAGTTCACAGGGATTGATTGTTTTTGGCAATGCATATACAGTGAAGTTCTTTTTCAGAAATGAAGCATAGCCTTCCCTACTCATGGGAATCCTTCATGGCTCTTCATCTTGCCTTCCAATATGCAAGATAGAAGCCTATTTTTGGACTAAGTTCAATGTCTTTCATTTCCATTCATTTATTGAAAGGAAATCGGTACTTCAGAAGCAGTCAGCTGACATGTGAAAGATGTCAGTCCCCAGCACTTCCTAATTGGGAATGTGGATTTCCCCAAACTGGTGGGTATTTTGTCACTGGTGGGATTTTTGTCACATCATTTTGGGGATGATGTTCAATGAGGTTAATGAATTAGAGTAGTCCTACAGAAATTCTGCTGAAGCTGAGAACTGAAACTTGTCAAATATCTTTGATCTCCTCTGCTTCCTACCTACAAAGCCACAGCTTTCTTGTTTTTAATCTTTTTAATTATCGATTAAATCTACTTTTTTTTTTTTTTTTCTAATTAGTTGCCTAGTGTTACAACATAGAAATTGTTATCACATGCATCTATAAAACTAACTGTTCCTAGGGATAGCTTTGTCAGTTTTTGGTTGCTTTGGTGGTTAATCTGCAAATTCACTGTGATGTAAGATTTAAATATTACCTCTGGGAGACATCAGTCTATGAAAATAAATACTTTAGAAACAGCAGGGAAACACTTATTAAACACGCTGCATAATTGATAAGAATGTGCCTCTGTTCTAAGAAAAGGCATAAAAATCTCAATGAGGAATAGCAAAGAAAGAAGAGAGAAAATCTCCAGAAGACAATGGTCACTAGCAGGATGACTAAGTAGGTTTTCAAAGATTTGCTGCATGCTTTTTGTAAAACCATTAAAAATGTCCTTGTGGTAAGACTGGCTTGTAATCTAGTCAAAAAATAAAAGTGGTCACTCTTTCAAGCCTCTGTGTTACTCCAGCAGCTGCAGACAAACTTAAACTCAGAGAGCAGCGAAGGGAAAAAAAAATGTCCTGTTCTTATCCAGACTTTCTATATTTGGTTGAAGTTTTCCAACAAGGGTCTTGGCAGCTGATGTGTGTTCCACAAGCTTCCTGAGAAAGGCTGGAGAGAGGGAAGAGGCTAATTATGCTCATGCCACAAACATGAGAAAATATCATTGAGGCTTTCAAGCACAGAGATAATCTTCATGGACAAGCATGAATAGAGAAATGACCATAAAGGCAAACCAGCCCAGTTAAAACTATAGGGAGCAAACATGTGTTAATATCTGGGAGGCCTTCAGCTGCTGCTGTAATTTATTTGCAGATTTCCTTTGAGTCCTGAGTGCTTCAGGGCGGAAGTTTTCCACCTCCTCCAGACTTCTTAGATGTATTGGTTTTCTACAGTCTGGAAGATATCAGCCATCACTCCAAGAGCTGGTGGGTTTGGGTGCCAACTGAGATCTAGCTATGTGCAAATCACTATCAAGCACAAGATGTAGTGTGGACCTGCAGGTTTTGGGCTTCAACCTGCTTGGAGAAAGAAGATTCAGCACTGGATGAACAATAACCTCTGACTCTAGCCTTTAACTTCTCCAGCCTCTTACTGTTGATCTGCTTGCCTGAAAAGCTTTTATGCCATGTATGCCAGTGTAGTATCTGTATGTTTGGCTGTCACAGAGGTCTAAGGGAGACCCATAGGCCAGAGTGACGTGGCAGGCCCAGAAGACTTGGATGTAGCTCACACAGCAGGTCAGGCTGGGGGGAATGCTGTGCGCCTGCTAGATTGGTGAAGGTTATTTCTCTGTAAGGATCCTCGCCAAATTCAATGCCTTCTGTGCCATAAGGAGGATATGAAAATTCATGTATGTCTACAGTTATGCCACCTGGGTTTTACAGCAAGCTTTGTTTTATTTTGTCATGCCAGTACTATTTCTGTCACACACATACACACAAGTGCATCCAGAGAGACGAAGCTGGTATTGAAACATGCCATGGTATTGGAGTGTGCATTCATGACGGTGGGGGACATAGTATAAAAAACTATTCAGATTGAGTAAGCCTTGAAGTATGTGTTTTCTAAGTTTTTTCCTTCCCAAACATTAAGCTTTAGATATTCTGACCAATATTATCATAGAATCATAGAATCACAGAATGGCTTGGGTTGGAAGGGACCTCAGAGACCATCTAGTTCCAACCCCCCTGCCGTGGACAGGGCTGCCAGCCACTAGCTCACGAGATCAAACTGCCCAGGAACCCATCCAGCCTGGCCCTGAACACAGCTGTGGGGCAGCCACAGCTCCTCTGGGCAGCCTGTGCCAGCGCCTCACCACTCTCTCAGGGAAGAATTTCTTCCTGATGCCCAACCTAAACCTCCCCTCTTTCAGTTTCAGCCCATTCCCTCTTGTCCTACCGTCATCCACCCGTGTAAAAAGTCGGTCCCCCTCCTGCCTGTAAGCTCCTTTTAAGTATTGGAAGGCCGCAATGAGGTCTCCCTGGAGCCTTCTCTTTCCAAGCTAAATAATCCCAACTCCCTCAAAGTTTCCTCACAGGAGAGGTGCTCCAGCCCTCTGATCATTTTGGTGGCCCTCCTCTGGACCCGCTCCAACAGCTCCACATCCCCTCTGTACTGGGGGCCCCAGGCCTGGACACAGCACTCCAGGTGAGGCCTCACAAGGGCAGAGCAGAGGGGGACGATCACCTCCCTCTCCCTGCTGGCCACCCCTCTCTTGATGCAGCCCAGGATGCCACTGGCCTTCCTGGCTGCAAGAGCGCACTGCCGGCTCATGGCCAGCTTTTCGTCGATCACAACGCCCAAGTCCTTCTCTGCAGGGCTGTTCACTGTAGGGGAGTTGGACTAGGTGGCCTTTACTGGTCCCTTCTAAATTGGATGATTTTATGATTCTGTGATTCTATGATCTGAAAGGGAGAATATATATATAAACATGTATGCACTCATAGAGACATATTTATGCACATTTATGCACATTTATGTATGTATGTATTTATTTATTTATTTTGCCAGACACAGATGCTTTGATTTACATCAAAAATATTAATTTCCATGTTCAAATAAAAGGTCTGCATATTGACAGTGATTGAATCTCCAGCTGAATCTAGAGACTTTTTAGGTTGTTTTTCAATGTCGTTCACAGCAAACAGCACTACTTGCTCTTTTGCACACTATTATTAACATTCTGATGTGCCTTACCTCAATAACAATGCAATACAGAATGAAACATGACATCTGGAAGAGGAGGAACAGTAGGAACAGTGCCCTGTTGACTAGTTTTCCTGTGGTAAAATAGGCAATTCCAGGGTGATCAGTTTAGAAACAATTTGATATATTTTTAAAGGGAAAAAAAGTGTAAAATAAAATGATCACATTGAGCTCATCGCATTATACAAGCCTCACCTCTCCAAAATGGAAGACTAGACTTCTATCAAAAAATATGCAGAGTGAACAATCATCTGAGCATATAACTATCAGAATTTAATGTGCTTTCTCACATGGTAATTTGATGGTGAATTCATGAGTTTTTTCTTTATAAACTTATTACTATTTATTTATTTATTTATTTATCATGCTGAAATGTACCTTACACAGATTTTTTGTCTGCATCTCTGATGCAGCAATGAGAGATGTGGTCACAGACAGGCCTTATCCTATTCCCTTTAATGCAGAGAATTGTTCAGACATAAACTGTATGTTAATGAATTGCAAACAAAGAGTGAACAGGTTATCCATCCATTTAAAATTAAGTATATGCCTAAAATTTGCAATAAGAAGCACAAACAAATTATCTTTTACAGGGAGGTTGGACTAGATGATCTCCGGAGATCCCTTTCAGCCCCTACAATTCTGTGATTCTGTGTATGATTCTGTGATCTTTTCAAATCTAAGTTTCCTCCTTTGGCTTTCCTCCCAAATCTCTAGACATTACTACTGTGAAAATGTTCTGTGACTAGTTTATCAAAAAATTACCTTGCAGGGCCAGGTGACTTGGAAAGATTTACTTTTTGCTGTTTTAAAATTTTTTGTTTGTTTTGTTTATATACGGTAATTTTGAGCAGCTCATTAAAATAGAAAATGTTGCAAATGCCTTTGTACTGAAGAAAATTGTGAAATTTTACTGATTAGTCAGTTCCTGTTTTCATTTTCCATAAATCTACTCTTATTTCAATTTCTCCTTTGAGGCTTTGTAATAATCGTACATACACACACATACGCGCGCGCACACACACACACATATCCATGCTGTTCATATTGAAATAGCTACCTCAAGCTGCCAGTCTTTATTAAAAATCCCTTGCCAAGAAAACTCTGGTACTTTTTAATTTGACTCTAAGGTATTCAGCCCACAGTTTGTTTTGAAGACCTTTTCTGCTGTCAGAAACAACAGCAAGGCTGTGGAACCCTGTCAACTGCAGAGTTGTGCTGGGAGATGGCTATCTGAGGGCAAACAAGTAGCCTTAAGAAGGAAATCAGCCTGGTGAGTGGAAAGGTTTACAGTGCCTGGAGGAGAAAGCAATTCAGGAAACACTTGGCCCCACAGCCTCAGAGGTGCTGAGAGAAATCCTGGTCATGCTGAAACCTGTAGGTAAAAAACCTTGCCTGAAGGTGCTGGAAGCAGCTTTCACCACGGCCTTCTCTGGAGCACACTGATATCTGTGCATGAGCAAAGTTCTCCAAAAGACACAGATTGTGAGGCCAGTCTGTCAGATGTTGCAAAATACCAGCCCAAATTTTTCAGACATCACCTATGCCTTTATAGATCCATTTTTTCCATGCAAGCATTGCTTTTAAGTTCCAGTTTTCCAAGGCCTGTTACCTCAAATAGTTTAGAAACTCCTGGAAGAAATGCAACACTGTGTATGAAAGCCAGGCCATTTACAGGGCTGCTTGCTATTCGTCTATGAGGCAAAATCTTTCCTGCACACATACTCAAATATTTACCGTTGCATGAGGCAATTAATCATTGTTCAAGATGAGGGAAAAAAATTGTATATGCTCTAGCTAAACAACTGCAGATATTTAAATAAAAACCTGGGGAAGAAAAGCCAAGAATAGCTTACCAGATAAATTGCAAGCAGGGCTATGGCCTGTTGCCTCAAATTGGCCAAATAGGCCAATTCCATTATACAGTTCCAGAGTGTAGGTTTTTTGGTTTTTTTTTTTTTTTTTTTTGCTTTTGTTTTCACTTATCATTGGTTGGAAACATCCCAGTTAGACATATTGGTCTATCAGTTTTGTTATCAAAAGCATTGCTGCAGATTTCCAGTTTTGTCAGGGTGCAGGAAAGAAGAGTAAAGCAAGTCAAATCAGAGAGGAAGGATATGTTGTGGTTAAACGACTGCAAGAGGCACTTTGGGTACAACCTCTGGCTGTCCCGTCTGGCTGTGGCCAAATTTCACAGTGTCTTCCCCACAAAATCTGTATTATCTGGCCAGCAGGGTCCTTTCAATTTTACTTATTCCATGGGCTGAACTACCTGCACCCACGCTACCTGAGAAGCAGGGCTGGAGTTCGCACTTCATCCTCTGCTTGAATTTTCTTATCATGTTGAATCTGTTGGCTTGAGCAAGAGAAGAATAAGCGTTCATATGGAAGCAATCCCTGTGACTGAAAAGTATGAGTGCTGACCCCTTACATGTGACTTCTGACTTCACCTTCCATGATGAATATGCTTTCACAGACAAATACATTTACAAAATTTTTGCCACACCTTTGGCTGGCTGGAAAAATGCAAGAAGTAGACCTAACATTTACTTTGCCTCTTCCTACCATCCCATTTCTTCTCATATCATCAGGGTTCCTTCTGATGCTAGACATTTCTCCTCCATTGCTGCTGCCTGACATCTTCATTTGCTGGATGAACTACTGGTTCCTCTCAGCTGCTGGAAGTCAGATGTTAGGGCAAGCTGTTCTTGTGAGTGATGTTGTCCTCTGGTGTTGATCAGTTAGTACTGTGGGAGAAAGACACCTAGGTAGTATTACGTTTCAGGTAGATGTGTCCCCAGAGAGCAGGAGCAGTGGATATTCCCTGTTTGTTTTAATGGTGATGATATGAGTGGAGTCAGAGGCTGCTCCAGTATGTCCAGCTAGCTCAGCATCATGGGAGGCAGCTTCATTTCAGTGGCCACAAATGTAGGCTCCTGCTCAGAGACTGTCAACTTGCCCTCAAAATGTGATGAGCTTTTTCACCTCCCGGAAAGATATGATCCCTAATTATTGATCTCAGATGTCTGGGGAGACCCTGCCTCTGCCTCCACTGGGCACAACTTGGTGGGGTGGCCCTCTGCATGCATTATTATACAGCAGCTTTGACAAACTCCACTCCCAAACACCAAACACGTTGTATCAGGCAGTTGTTGGGGTTTGGGACCACGGCCCACCTTGATGGAGGTAACAGTGCTAATGGGTAATGGCTGGTGAGGCGGAGCAGGAACACTGGAGGGTTGTGACACCAGTAGTTTGAACATGGTGGCAAATGTATATAATGAAATGCATCCTGAAGTAAATGTTCCTAAAGGCTAGCTCAGGGCAAATATGTGCTGAGTCCACCAGAAACAGACATGATGCTGCCAATGCTTTCAGCATGCCAACTCACAACCTGGATTGAGAGACTCTTGTGGGACACTGCTCAGAGAAGGCAGAAAAGCCTTGTTGGCAAGCAACCCACTGCCTGTAGACATGCCTTCTTTAGTGCAATGTGCAACGTTCCTTTTTTTTTTGTTTTGTTTTGTTTTTGTTTTTGTTCCAAGACAGTGCCACATATCAGCACTGCTGTGGGAAATGCCACACGGCCTGGCCCACACTCTGCAGGACACAGGCTCCCTGCCCCCTTGCTGTGCACTGTGCATCTCCTTTCACTGAAGAGAAAATCTAGGCTGTGTCAGTGGGTTACATGCTCATCTTGAGCATGCCATCTTTTGTCTTGTTTGGCTGGAAGCATGATGCCTAGCGCAAAAAGTGGGTGCCTGACTGAGCGGCTAATGATCTGTAAGCCTTTCCCTGGAGTTTGCAGGAAGGAAGCACGTATCATGAGGCAACACAGGGGAGCTGCTCTCATTGTGTTCTCCCAGCCCTGCTCTGAGAGAATTTCAGCACTGTGACGCAGGAGTTCAGCATCAGTTACAACACCCAGAAAGATCTAAGGGTGTCTTGGTCTTGCTGCATGAGGGTATATCCAATCAGTCTTTTGCAGGCAGATAGTTTTCTTCTGCTTGCACTCAGGACAGGAACACGAGCCAGGCTGCCCCCATGGAGTGTTTATAGCCACAGACACCGCATCACACTAACCACAGTCTTACTGCTTCTGGTTCTGGATTGCTTCTGTCTAGCTCAGTGTGTTGACAGAGTGTGCTTGTGTCTGTACGTGACATACTTTTACAAGTTAAACTGTCATTCCAGTGAAGTGGTGACAAAGTGGAAGTCCTCCCTTCTCCACGGGCTGTGATGTTGCTGAGCAGGGACGTGTACCAGTTTGTCCTTCTGCTTTATGGGTAAAATCTGGCCTCCAAATTGTGTTCACTCTTGATCTGTCCCTGAAGAAGCTGTCATCACACAATGCGTTCATGAGGCCACAGAAACCAGGAGGAGAAAGGTACTGCTGCTCCTTCTGCTGTCTGCCTGGCTCAGTCATCAGCTCAGACCTGTGTCCAGGAACAAAGTACCATCTGGTGTCCTGGGGAATGGCTGTGCTGACAGACCTCACTGCTGCTCTTCAGGATGCCCTCAGTGCTGGCTGGAGACAGAGGGAAGGATGCATAAGGCAAATGGAACACTTCTAGGGCTGTGTCTGGGATCAAAAAATATTTTCTCCTGTCCAGCCTGAGTCCTATTTCAATGTGCAGGTCTCATAGGAGAGGGTCTGAAGAGGAAAATACCGGAAAGATTTGAGGTCACAAGCACAGGAGCACTAGTCACAAGAAAGAAGTGGATTCTGGCTCATCCTGCCTATGTCACCTCTTTTCCTCACCAGTCTTATGTAAGGCTGTGTATTTTGAGAACTGCATGACACCCCTGCTGCTGAGCAGTCCTGCTCAACCATGCCACACTCCCTGGCTGATTCCTCAGGAAACTCATGGGCATGCCTACTTAAAAAAGAAACCTTCAAATAATCTTTTCTTGGAACTTTGCTTAGTTTTTGACTTGAAGTTTGGAATGACATTACTCTGTTACTTTGAAAATATTAGCCCATGAAAAACTAACCAAAAAAAAAAAAAAAAAAAAAAAAAAAAAAGAAAAAAGAAAAAAGTGACTAACAGGAGAGAGGCTACTATGCACTGAAGGCTGTTCAGGAGATAAGAAAAGGAGATGACCACAGTTATCCTACAAGACAACAATAAATAAAAGATGCTTCAGAAACTCTCAGTGCTTGAGCTCCTGCTCTGGGTGCTGGTAGTTGAACTCAGAAAAATAGGTTGCTGTGGACACTGAAAACCCAGCAAATGCATAGAAAAACAAAACAAAAACAACAAATGGTGTTAGAGAGTGATCCGAAGACTGGTTTTATTGCGGTCTTTTTTTCCAGACGGAGAAGTAATACTACAAAGGAGGAAAGCTAACGGTCACCTTTGGTAGAGAAGATAAAAAAATATGCAAGAGTAGAGCAGAAGAGAAGAGAATTCCTGCGCCACGATACATCTAAAATGGATGGAAAATATTGGTAGGAAAAGAAAAATCTGACAGCATGTTTTCAAATATAATTTGGAAATCCTAATACTACATTTTTTCTTGTTGGTTTTGTATTATGAAAGCAATCACTTTCAAATTCAGTAGTGTTTTGTTTTGTTATTCTCAAAATACTTCATTTTGTCAAGGCTGAAACAATGTTGCTTTATCTCATATTACCGCATCTGCAGGCAAAAAAAAAAAATAGTAGTCACAATATAGTAGAATGAGAGGTGGAATCATAGAATGGCTTGGGCTAGAAGGGACCTCAGAGATC
>VXAV01001885.1:1465-15432 GCA_013399715.1 Alectura lathami
TGGCATGGGGCACGGGATATGTTTCCAGCCATCCGGTGGTCACTTCCACCATTGAAAGCACAGAGAATCATAGAATCATAGAAACGTAGAATCATAGAATCATGGAATCATAGAATGGCTTGGGTTGGAAGGGACCTCAAAGATCATCTAGTTCCAGCCTCCCTACCATGGACAGGGCTGCCAGCCACTAGCTCACTGGATCAAACTGCCCAGGAACCCATCCAGCCTGGCCTTGAACACAGCCAGGGATGGGGCAGCCACAACCTCTCTGGGCAGCCTGTTCCAGCACCTCACCACTCTCTCAGTGAAGAATTTCTTCCTGATGTCTATCCTAAACCTCCCCTCTTTCAGTTGTAGCCCATTCCCCCTTGTCCTATTCTCCACCATGTAAAAAGTTGGTCCCCCTCCTGCCTGTAAGCTCCTTTCAAGTATTGGAAAGAGAAAGACCCTCCAGCCAGTTCTTTATCCAGCGAACAGTCCACCCATCAAATCCACATCTCTCCAGTTCAGAGATAAGGATATGGTGCGGGACCATGTCAAAGGCCTGCACAACTCCAGGTTGAAATCAGTAAGACATTTGGTATATTCCCTTAACACATTTCTATCTCTGAACTGGATAGATATGGATTTTAAGGGTGGATCGTTTAGTGAGCTCCAGGTGGGGGCCAATAACAAATGCTGTCCCCCAGGGGTCCGTCTTAGGACTGGTTCTTTACAACATCTTTATCAATGTGACCTGGACAACGGGGTCCAGTACACTTTCAGGAAGCTTGCAGATGACACTACAAAAAAACCTGCCCTTTGTGAAGCTGTGCTGCCTGTTTTAGATCACCTCCTCATCTCGCATGTGCCTTAGCATCTCCTCCAGGAGGATCCACTCCATGATCTTCCCAGGCACAGACGTGAGGCTCACCCGCCTGTAGTTCCCCTGGTATTCCTTTCTCCCTTTCTTAAAAATGGGAGTGATGTTTGCCTTTTTCCAGTCACCGGGGACCTCGCCTGACAGCCACAACTTTTCAGATATGATGGAGAGTGGCTCAGCAACCACATCAGCCAACTCCTTCAAGACTCTGGGATGCATCCCATGCGGCCCCATAGACTTGCAAACGTTCAGTCCCATCAGGTGGTCTCGGACTTGCTCTGCTCTTACACAGGGAAGGATTTTGCTCCCTCTGTCCCCACTTGGAAGTTCAGGGACCCGAGAGACCTGGGCAGCGTGACCAGCAGTGAAGACCGAGGCAAAGAACTCATCTAGTACCTCAGCTTTCTCCACATCAGAGGAGGCAGGTTCTCCCTTTCCATTCATTAGAGGGGTACACTCTCCTTCACTTGCCTCTTCTGACCTATAGCTAAAGAAACCCTTCTTGTTTTTTACATCGCTCGCCAAGCTTGATTCTACTTGTACCTTGGCCTTCCTGATCCCATCCATGTAATCTGTAGGATGTAATCTGGGATATGCATCCTCCAGAAACCCACAACACCTAGGAAAGACTGTGTTTCCTTCTTATTGGTTAGTGGGGACGTGGCAGCGATTTTGTTGATCACATCCATTGCGATGTGACAACGTCCATCTTGCCATTTTATCCCTAGAAACTGGATTTCCTGTGCAGGTCCCTCGACCTTACTTTGCTTAACAGTGAAGCTGGCTCGCAGGAGGATTTGAATTATTTTCTCCCCTTTCTCGAAAACTTCCTTTGCTATCTTGCCCCACCCAATGATGTCATCAATGTATTGCAGGTGCTCAGGAGCCTCGCCCTATTCCAGTGCCCTCTGAATTAGTCCATGGCAGATGATTGGGCTGCATTTCCACCCCTGGGGCAACCGGTTTCTGGTGTACTGGACGCCCCTTCAAGTGAAAGCGAACTATGGCCTACATTCTTCTGCCAATGGGATGGAGAAAAATGCATTGGCAATATCAATTGTAGCATACTACCTGGCTGCCTTTGACTCCAGTTCATACTGAAGTTCTAGCATGTCTGGCACTGCAGCACTCAATGATGGTGTTACTTCATTCAGGCCACGATAGTCCACTGTCAGCCTCCACTCTCCATTGGCTTTTTGCACTGGCCAAATAGGGCTATTAAAGGGTGAGCGTGTCTTACTAATCACCCCTTGGCTCTCCAGATGACGGATCAGCTGATGGATGGGGAGCAGGGAGTCCCGGTTGGTGTGATATTGCCACCGGTGCGCTGTTGCAGTAGCGACTGCCACTAGCTGTTCTTCTGCTCTTAGTAACCGCAACACTGAAGAACCTCTGAGAGACCAGGCAAAGTAGACAGCTGCTTAATATTCTCTGTCTCCATGGCAGCTATCCCAAAACCCACTGATACCCTTTTGTGTCCTTAAAATACCCCCTCTTGAGGTAGTCTATGCCAAGAATGCATGGAGCCTCTGGGCCAGTCACAAAAGGGTGCTTCTGCCAGTCTTTCCCAGTAAGGCTCACTTCAGCCTCCACCTCAATCAACACTTGGGAACCCCCCCATCACCCCATGAATTTCAATGGTTTTTATCCCTACGTGACTGGATGCCATTAGAGTGCACTCTGCACCAGTGTCCACCAGAGCCCCATACTTTTGTGGTTCTGATGTGCCAGGCCTTCAAACCCACACAGCCCAGTGTCCTTGATTACCCCTTTCCTCCCCCTTGCCAGAGGCAGGGCATCTCTAACCCTGGTCATTGCGTTTATCAAAGATTGGAGTGGCCATTCTCGTAGAGGGGCCCTCTCTCGCGCCTGATCTCTCTTGCAACTCACTTATCCGTGCCTGTAGGACTCAGGTGGGTCTTCCATCCCATTTCCTCATATCTTCTCCACTGTCAAGGAGGCGAAACCACAGGTTGGCATGTGGTGTGCCCACCATATTTTCCTCTTTGAACAGGTGTGAGTCTGCTTCTGATAGCTGAAACGCTGGCTCGTACAGGAGGAGAATAGTGTGCCGCACTCTTGAGTTGTTCAACATCTTGGCCAATCTTGTAGAGAGCTGCGGACAGTTTATACACGGTTGAGACACAGCTTGTAGGGCAGAGGAGTAATTATCTTCATATTCTCGAAGGGTGTGAGTCACCTCATTCACCGTTGGTCTTTCATCATCTCTCCATTTCATTGCTGCCAGTGTGCTAGCGTACATCGACGGTGCAGATCGTGTGAATTTCTGCCACATAGATGTCAAGCAACGGGCTTAATCTGGATCTACAAGTGCTTGCTGGTTCTCAAGATTGATTTGGTACATCATCTCCACCACAGCTAATTCTCTTAGATACTGGATACCTTTCTCCATGGTGGTCCACTTGCCTGGGGAACACATTATATCTTCTTTGAAAGTATGTCTCTCCTTCACAGCTGACAAGAGACGTTTCCGGAGGGTAAAAACTTGATTCCTTTTTCCACTTGCTTTGTCAATGACTGTATCTCTAGCAAGGGATCCTAGCTGCCTGGCTTCCTTGCCTGTCAGGTCCATGACACTGACCCCATTGTCCCAGCACCGGAGCAGCCAGGTGACAAATCGCTCACCTGGATGTAGGCTATAGTCTTTTTGCATATCTCACAGTTCAGTAAGGGTTAGGGATCTGATAGTTAGGGTCTCTTTTATGATGTCTTCATCTTCCTCCTCCTCACTCGCCCTCTCCTCCTCCCCCCTTCGTACCGCACATCTTTGTGCCAATAATGGCACAATTTCCTCGTCGTCTTCCTCTCTCCTTTCTGGGTGAGGTGACCATCGCATGCATGTTTTTGTTCCTGCTACAGGGGCAACTGATACCTGCACAGGTTCCTGTAGTTGAATTGCAGGGCTCGAAGGAGCTGGGTCCACTGCAGAGATTGAAGCAACTGCAGGCTCCGAGGCATTCTCATTCCCTTGAGGGCGCTGAGTAAGATTGAATAGGGCTCAACAGGCATAGGCCAGGCCCCAGACAATTCGTGCATCACCAGATCTGCCAGAGTTACATCACGCTTCTCCCAAATACCTGCCTAAACTATCAGGATTCTGCAGGTGTTCAGGAGTAAAGCTCCACAGTACTGGGGGTGCCCAATTCTCTAGACTTTTTCCCACATTTTCCCACACTCCCTGCCACTCATTACTGTCCGGCTTTGGGGCAGATCTCCAACTGAAAATAAAAAACATGTTTAGGAGATATGACAGTATGAGTATGCTGTTTTGAGCATTCCAAAACGAAACCAGATTCTCAAGAGAGAGGCAAAAAAAACTGTGAGGGGAGGAAAGCTTGAAGAAAAAGTTAAAGATTTCCTCTCCTGCTTCCCCCATAGACGTGTTCCCTAGAGTGTGGTTTCCAAGGCTCAGAAAATGCCATGCAGTACCCAAACACCAGATTGGTATCCACACCAGTGATTGCATTGTGGTAAAACAGTAAAACAATCCAAAAAAGAATACAACATTCTTAAACAAACTTCAATACATTTTAAGTAATACCATTCGGAACACTAAAAATTTAATTCCCTGAACAAGCCACTTAATGAGTGAAAAAACAAACAATTTGTGGCTAAGATCCATCAGACTGGCACAATGCCTACGCTAACAAATCCTCTATAGTCAGATATGCTACTACCTTAACCCTTCTGCCCCACGTTGGGCGCCAAAATCTGCCATGGTTTAAACCCCCTGTAGCTCACAACAGTAGCTTGCTTTCCCCTCCACCTCTGAAGAGCACCCTCTGCTCTCAGGGTGGTCTTTAACAATCCATTGTATCGTTCAATTTTCCCAGAGGCTGGTGCAGGCAGGGGCTGCGGGGCTTCTTCCAGTGTTCAGGGCCTGGGCTGGCAGTCAGGCTGGCACGTGGGTGAGAACTTGCTCCTCTGTAAGTTAATTGTTTTACTCCAAATCTTTTACATTCCTTTTGCTACTTTAGTAAAATTAGTTATCTTAAGTCTTGAGATCTATCTTTTATTTTCCTCTCACTTTCCCTCCTTCCCCCCTGCTGATACTGGCTGCTGGCAGTACGCCGGCAGCCCCGAGCTTGCTCTCCAGAGGGGTAGGGGAAAGCGAGCTACTGTTGTGAACTCCTGGGGCTTTAAACCATGACATGGTGCCAGAAAATGAGTCTGCCAGTCAGAACATGCACATCAAAGAAGGAACCCCAAGGGGCAGAGGGTGAAGATGTGGTTTGGGCAGTTGCTACATGTTGTACTCATGAGTTCACACAGCTGTGCTCTGCATAGTCCTCAGGGTGCCCAGAACCTGGGCTTGCCTATAAGGCCCTAGTGAATTTGGGCTGTAGCTATGACTGTATTTGACTTTGAGTTGCATTGTCAAGGAGAGAGTAATGCATGGAGAGCTACCCACATGGTTACCCACTTGGAGGTCAGTCACAACGTGCAGACCATGAACCATCCAGTTCATGCCCAAGGTCACTCATCTCCAAAAACTTTGGCTCTTTATTCATCTACAAATCTTTCAAAAGTGAGCATCCTAATGGGGCTCTTGAGGTTTCCTGGAAATCACTGAGGGTTGACAGTGAACCCTCAGTCTGTGTTTGTGGAAACCACTGTCAGAGAATGTAATTTGTTCCAAAGAAATGCTCAGTTTCCTGGAAAATTCCAGCTAACAACTCCATGTCTGTATGGCTAAGACAGAATTATCAATGACATGTTCAAAAACTTCCTAAGTTTGGAAATCTTTCTTTAACTCTTATCCTCTGCACTCATTCTCCATTACAGAGACCATCCTGATTTTGTTTTCTGATACAATCTTTGCCATCTTTGCCATAAAGCCAAATGTATCCTGCACTGCATTAAAAGAAGTGTAGCTAGCAGGTTGTGTGTGGTGATTCTACCCTTCTACTTCATTCTCATGAGAGACCACCTGGAGTACCGTGATCAGTTCTGGAGGCCCAAGCATAGCAAACACATGGACTTGCTAAAGCAGGTCCAGAGGAGGGTTCTTGGGCTTATGTGGCAAGATTTTTGTAGCAGGGAGGCTGCAGGGGAACCACAATGAGAAGAGTTGATGAGCTGCCCATGTTAGAAAAGAGCTGTTCCAGCTGGCTCCAGAAGGGATCCACTGCTGGCCAAAGCTGAGCCAATAAGCAACACTGATTGCACCTCTGTGAAAACATACTGTAGAAAGGAAGAACACTACTGTGCGACAGCAGCAGGGAGAGAGGAATGAGAAAATGTAAAGAGAAACAACTCTGCAGACATCCAGGACAGTGAAGAAGGAGGAGGGAGAAGTGCTTGAGGCATCGGGGCAAAAGTTCCCCTACAGGCTATGGATCATGGTGGAACAGGCTGCTCCACTGCAGCCCATGGAGCACACACAGGAGAACATCTCCACAATGAGATGTAACCCGTGGAGGAGCCCAAGATGGAGCAAGAGGTCTAGTGGGAGCTGTTGCCCATGGGAGATCCATGCTGGAGTAGTCCACTCCTGAAGAATGGACCTCATGGTACAGACCCAAACTGGAGCAGTTCTTGAAGAACTGTGGGAATCACATGAATGATCAGTTCAGCAAGGATGGCATCGCATGGGATGGACCCCATGCTGGAGCAGGGGCAGAGAATGGTCATGAAGAAGCAGCAAAGTGTTATGGACTGACCACAGACCACATTCCTTGATAAATATATTAATCACCCAACACTGAGTCTGTTTGTCCCATGATGGCAATTGGTGAGGGATATCTCTGTCCATATCTCAAGTCTTGACACTTTTTTGTCTATTTTATCCACCTGTTCCTTAGAGGAGGTAGAGTGAAAAAGTGGTGAGGTGGAGTTTAGCTGCCCATCAGTATGAAACCACAAAAAAAAGCCACAAAGATTATCAGAGGGCTGGAACACCTCCCCTGTGATGAGAAGCTGAAAGAGTTGGTTTGTTTTTTTTTTTTTTTTAGGCTAGAGAAGAGAGGGAGCCAGGGAAACGTTATAGGCCTTCCTGTACTTAAAAGGGGCCTACTGGAAAGACAGGGAGGGACTCATTATCAGGGAGTCTAGTGACAGAACAAAGAGCTTTGAACTAAAAGAGGCTAGATTTAGATTAGATGTTAGAAGAAATTCCTTACTCAGAGGGCAATGAGGCACTGGAACAGTTTGCCCAGAGAAGTTGTGGATGACCCGTCCCTGGAGGTGTTCAAGACCAGGTGGACTGGGTTTTGAGCAACCTATTCTAATGGAAGATGCCTCTGCTCATGGCAGGGGACTTGGAACTAGATGATATTTAAGGCCCCTTTCAACTGTAGCCATTCTATTATTCTATGGTCAGTTTATCACCCTTTCACCATTCCTTCTGAATTACTAAACATTCTCCGCTACCAAGATGCATAAGTTCTCTAAAATCTGTTACGTTAGAGCAGTAAATATATATATATAATTTTATTTATTTATCCATTTATTTAGTAATTAACAGCCAAAGACCTGAGGGTTTTTATTGACCTGACAGTGCATTGTCTTTGTGCTTGTGTGGACCTGAAGTAGTTTCAGTTTTTTTAATAACAGTGTGGTAATGAAATGGATGCTGTCTAAACTTTTTTAGACTAAACTTTGTGAATACCATATATGGTAGAGGTCTGACAAGCCTTGGGAGTCACTGCATAACAAAGAACTGCCTTTCATGATAAATGAGACAGAGGAAGCTACTGCACATCGTTTACACTTCAGTTGGGGAGCAATGAGAAGGAAGAAGACTCTGGTAAGAAAATAAACAAAAATAAACACAATCAAACCCAAGACCATTAAGAAAGAAAACCCTACCATGAAGGTCATGCTTCTTTTAGCAAAGGTTTCCAATAACCCATAGTAAACTCCCTTCTCGTCCCGCCACTATTCGTAAGACAGACTGAAGAGCTGAACTTAGGACAAAAAGTAACATTAAAAGGGTAAGTATAATACCATATAAAAAAGGCTGATATTTAACTGTTCTGTTAATGAAGCTTTTATGTAGCATTGAGATTATTTTTATTAAGACTTAGAATGTGAATTCAATACATACATATAATGCGCACCAGAGTGACCGCAACAAGGAAATATATCTTTATTTGTTCCTACTTGTCAGGATGTGTGAGCTTCCATTTAAAGTAGATTTTAGAGACACTTTAAAGTCATATTGTACAGTAGATGCATGTCACTGTGTAATGTTTAGTGTTTATCAGCACTAGCTGAGTATTGGTGACCCTTCTGGAAATAGTGCAGAACAAAATGGTCTAGGCTGCCATTAAATGAAGTTACCCTCTTTGAGAGAATTTCTAAGACAATTGTACAGAAGGAAAAAGGCAAGCTGCACCTCTGCAAGAAGATAACAGTATTTACTGAAAATGTGTAAAACGTCTTAATGGATCCTTTACCATCTCATCAACTAGCCATACAGTTCTGAACCTTGTAGGTGGACCTAAAATCAGTAAGGTTTCTGCATGTTCTTAGTGGAAAAATCTAATCTGTCCTAAGGTATGAAGCACATCCTCCTGCACAGCTGTCAGGTGAGAGTGAAACTTGCACTCCCAGGAGGTGTACTTAGGTTTCCATCTTTATGAACAGTCTTTTGGAAGGACAGATTGTTAACAGCCTGCTTAGACAGGTGATGCTTTCCTTAGCTATCCATACCTCTTAAAAAGCTGGGTCTGAGGTACATCATAATATCACTGAATATCCTGAGTTAGAAGGGATCCTTAAGGCTCATCAAGTCCAACTATTGACTCCACACAGGATTGTCCCAAAATCAAACTATATGTTTGTGAGCATTTTCCAAATGCTTATTGAACTCTGTCAGGCTTACTGCTGTGACCACCTCCCTGGGAAGCCTGTTCTAGTGCCTGACCATCCTCTTTGTGGAGAACTTTTTCCTAATACTCAACCTAATCTTCCACTGATGCAGCTTTATACCATCCCCATGGGTTGTATTGATCATCACCAGAGCAGAGATTAGAACCTCCTCCACCACTCTCCTCGTGAGGAAGCTGTAGGCCACCATGAGATTTCCCCTTATGTCTCAAAATGTGATGCCAAGCTACTGTGACACGTGCCAACACAACAAATATTCTCATCCCAATAAAATTCAGGTGGCTTACTGCATTATCCTAGGATGAAATTGTACAAATTCCTCAGCAGCTCCAGGCCAGATGCCTGCACTGAAAGCAGGGGACTGCCCTGGGGCCCTGCCCACACCAGTGCAGAGGGAGCAGGTAGGTGGGTAAGCAGAGTGATGACTTTCTGGACACCAAGTTTGCCAGACAAGTGCTGGCAGGGCAGCCCAGCAGCCCAGTGGCAATTGTGAGAGAAGTGCCCGCAGCTCGCCTCAGGAGTAAGCACAGCTAGCAGTGAGGAAGCTCTGCTGCGAGAGAGGAAGGGTGAGGGAACTTGGATGGCTGCACTTCTCTGGAGGCAGAAGCATTTCTTCAGTCCTGCTAGGGGTTGCCCACTGGAGACCTGCTCAAAGTGGAAATGGGGTGGTGATCCCTCCCCCTAAAAGCCACTGAGGGCAGGATGCAGGGCTGGCTCCTGCCCCAGCCCTCTCTACATGGATTCCTGCCCTGCACAGCTTTATGGAACTGAAGGTGGATGCTAGCTGGAGGTGGCAGCACATAAAATGTGCTATCAGAGTGGCATTGGTGTTTTGATTTTGTTTCTAACCAGAAGTATGCAGTTAATATGTTCCAGAACCACTCCATGGTACAACCCAAGCGATGTGACACTAAACATTGATGAAGACATACCCAAAGACTATGCACAGAGTTACTGCTGATTGCACTGTGGTGGCATGTGCAGAACTCAAGTGAATCAGGGGCTGGGTGACAACATCCCCCAGAGATGCTGTCCCTGTCCCAAAGGAGAAGGTCCAGTCTGTAAGTCTCTGTGCAGCCAAGACTGCAGGTGTAGAAGTGCTCTCTGGCTGCAGTATTCTTAAAATCCTCTCCTTTCTCCTGCTGACAAGGGTGAAGACTTTTCTTTAATTCTGTCCTGACTTATGGAGATGAGCTAGTCACAGCTGCAGGAGGAGAGAACTTTGGAAGGCCAAGAAGAACAGATACTTGCCTTATTTAGGTGAGCTGTGCTTCATGCCCTTGGCTGTGTGAATTCTCTCTCCAAGGAGGAGTCTGTATTTCTGGCACAGAAGTGACATTTCCTTTATGATACTGTCCTTGTGCAAGTCTGGCAGAAACCTTCACCTCCAAAGACAGGAGGGTCTGACGTGACTTAAGAACTAACAAACCGTCCAATCAGCCTCCATTGGTGGAAGTTAGGATCCTGATAAATTGGGCTATATAAGCACAAAGAGGCAGAATCCTCTCCATCTCATTCATGACAGAAACATACAAACAGAATGAGAAATGAGTAGGGGCAGAAATAAGTGTAATGATTGTGTGGAAGTAGGCATGCACAAATGAGATCTGAGATGAGGAGAGAATTAACAGTGGTTCAGATGCCTGGGATGTGGGATGGAAAAGTGTGGTTATACATGAAAGGAAAGGATATTAAAAGGTGACAAGGACTTTTGGGAATAAAAAGCAAATGGATGTCAGCTTTAGAGGCAGAAGAGTAAGAAAAACAGACATTGGGATTGGGAGAGTACTGTACGAAAGCGTGACTGGAAAGGGAAGAAGACAGGACAGAGATGTGGGCAATAGTCACAAAAAGATTGGCTTTTTTTCTTTTTTTTTTTTTTTTTTTTGGTAAGAACTAGTAGACTTGAGGCTATCTTTAAATGTGTAAACTTGATACAGTTATGATTATATGACCATAATTAATACATCATGATAACTGAATGTTTCATTCAGTTTATTAATACTGTCAATCTTAGAGTCAGCTTGTATAAACACCCTGTAGAGTCAGACTGGTAAGTAATGTAGAGGTCATCGATCTTAAAAAAAGCATTGGTCCGTAAATATCATACATGAATGTCTCTGAGAGAAAGTTTGACATAGATTCAGCTGGTGTACTCCAGTAGAGCTACATGGATTGCAAAGGCTCTCATGGCTATGATAATTCAGATATCAGTGATGTAATTAACTGTTTTGTGGACAGAATTAGGATTAACTAAAAATATTCCTGTTCTAAAGAAAGAAACTTCTACTGACTGAATTCTGTCAAGCCAAATTAATCAGTTCAGTTCTTCACAAGTCTTTTTGAACTGGAACGTGGAAGTAACTACTAGTTGAGAAAGATCATGTATTTCTCATGAAAAAAGAAAAAAAAAAAAAAAGTCACTTGAAGCATTCTGCTGGGAACATGTGATTCAACACACCGAAAGCGTTCAGACTGGGAGTATTAGTACATAACATCCAAGGTCAGCAAACGTGCAAGGTAGAGCACAGTTCAAAGCACTATTGTCATTCTTTACCCGTTTTGCCCTGAAGCCCCTAGGGGTCACCCTCCTCCAGGAGGATACACCCCAGCTGGAAAAATCCCAGAGGGAGCAGCAGAGCATTAGTGAATTGACAAGATGGAAGAAAAGGTCAAAAGACTACACCTGCATGCTTAGTAAAGCAGTAATTGAGTGAAATGGACTTTACAGCTTAAGATGAATAGGAAATAATCTCAAAAAATTCAGGCAAATCACAGTTTATTTGTGCTTTCCATTTACTGTGTATGAGAATCACACACCAGAGTTATGTTAATCTCATGTCACCTCTCCAATTTTGTGGCGGATAGAGGGGCAGCTAAGGAAAATGCCAACTAACATCTTCTCTGGAGCTGTTTGAATGCTAATATTAGTACTATACTAGTAACCCTAATTTCTCCTCCATCCACCTGCCTGTCCTTCTCTGACTTTTGGCCACCTGTTGTTCCTCTGCTTTCTGCACTCTACCCGGAGGCTTCCAGACTTTTTCACTACGCTCACTTGTTCTGTAACTGGAGTCACTCAGCTGCTTAAATGTGTGAAGGAAAGGGTATTCTGAATGTCACCATCTTCATCTAAGAGTCATGTAATACTTGCTATGGAAATAGGAGATGTCTTATCTGTAAATCCTGATGGCATGGTACTGCCTATTTTCAATCACAGTTGTGCATTTATCCACCTTTCTAGTCTCAGGTGGCTGTTTCAGGACCTTTCCAAGGGTCTAAGCTTCTTTTAGTCTATGTGAGGAACAAAGAGTTATTACTGGAAAGAGAAGACCTCACGTGTATACGAGTCCATTATCCAAATTCCGTGTGTGAGGACATGGAACGTTTGCTTCCCATTTTATGTATTAAGGCTAAATTACAAATGGACATGGTATTACAGATACTAGTTCTTGAAGACAAGTGCAGGATTAGGAAAGAGGCTGGTCATCTCTGCTGCTGTCTTGGCTGAACTGTGGCACAAGATAGGCATCATCAATAATATTCTCAGGAAATGTACATTTAGCCCCAGACATTGCATCTTTCATTGCCATTATGTAGGCAAAGTATCAGTCTCAACTGCCTTTATTCCTAGAGGACTAGTCCACAACTCACATTAATAATGGGCATTACTGGTTTATCTCAAGAAATCAGTTCAAAATTATATGCTTTTTCCCTCCCCTCCCTTCCTCCTCAACACATGAATTCTTTTAATCAGGAACATTCAACAGATTCTTACCGGACATCTTTAGAAGGCAAGACAACATGTTAAGCTCCATATTTAACAGACATGTTCTGCAGGGAATACAGAAGATATTCCCTGTAATTAATTTAATCTGATCCGGTACTTATCAAGTCTAATAAAGAAAATGTGTTCTTACCATTTCCAGGTCCTGTTCACAGCAACATGTTAGTCAAAGTGTAGCAATGAGAAGATTTGCTCTGAAGGATTAGTGTTCTGGCATTTCTGCTTATCATCTGCCAGCATTCCTGGGAGCTCTCCTTTTACCCAGGGAACAGCAGAATGAGGCTACGTTTCCTACATCATGCCATATACACTGATACTTTACAGGCCACACTGATGTTCCCAAACATGTCCTTCTAATTCTGATAACATGGCTGACTGCAGCATTTACAAGTTGTAGGTCACAGAAGAAATGTTCTGCTTTGGTTTTGTTTTCCAAATGAGTGTATCAATCAGCTCAGGAAAATTCATAATTTGCCCCAGATTTTTTTTTTTTTTTAATAGAAATAATAGTACGCTGCATTTTGTGGACAAACTACCAGGATTAGGAAGAATCAGTACTCTATGCTCAGCTGACTGATCTCTGAAATATAATTCTGCTGTTTATCCAGAAGTTGTGTTAAACTCACTGTCCCATGTCAGTGATAAATACAGGCTAATTTTCTGCAAACTCTTTTTTCAATGTCAATAATCTTAAAGTCAGCATAGAGAATTATTCACTTCTTCTTTGCTTGAGAAGTCTAACAAATTGGTTATTGACTGGTCAGAGTCACTTTGTCAAATTTTCTGCAATCTGCTAAAATTCTTAGCATTCCATAAATCTTAGGTACAATAATTCGTGAGAAAGCATGGAAAAAGGAGACATAATCTCTAGTTCCTACATTTTTTATAGAGTTGCTTTCAAAATCAACTAAACTAGGTACACTAATATTCTCAGATGAGAATATAGTGAACTTCTTGCCAGTTAAACCTGACATAAAAAAATCATCTTTTGATTCTTTCAGGGAGCGGGTGCACAAGTGGTGTTTTGCTGCATACCTTCTGGGGAGGCGAAGGACACGGAGTGGGCTAGGAAAACACATGTAATGAATAATTGGCTGAGAGGCTGGTGTCGACACAGGAACTTTGGATTCTTTGACCATGGGGAGGTTTACTCGGCCCCTGGCCTGTTGTCGATGGATGGAACTCGGCTGTCTCAAAGGGGGAAACGAATCCTAGCGCAGGAGCTAGCAGAGCTCATCGAGAGGGCTTTAAACTAGATTCGAACGGGGATGGGGCTGTAACTGGGCCTGCACTGGTGGGGCAGAACTCTAGCATTAATGAAGACTGGGAGGCCACCCGCCCCGCTAGGGTGAAATTGGTGTGCTCAGCTCGCTCCCCGAAATGCCTGTACACCAATGCACGCAGCATGGGGAACAAACAGGAGGAGTTAGAAATCTGTGTTCGGTCAGGAGATTATGACCTGGT
>VXAV01001887.1:309-13268 GCA_013399715.1 Alectura lathami
TCTTTTCCCTCAACTTGACCAGCAGGTCCTTGCTCAGCCACGCTGGTTTCCTGCCTCCCCTGCCTGATTTCTTATTCTGGGGGTTGGAGAGTTCCTGTGCTCTCAGAAAGATGTCCTTAAAGTGCTGCCAGCTCTGCCCCGATCCCTTGTCCCTCAGGACAGTTTCCCAGGAGACGTCTTCCAACAACTCCTTAAACAGCCTGAAGTTTGCTTTCCTGAAGTTCAGTGCCCTGACTCCACTCCTTGCCAGGCCCACACTCCTCAGGATCACAAACTCCACCAGGGCATGGTCACTGCAGCCCAGGCTGCCTCCAATCTTCTCCTCTTTGACCATCTCCTCCACACTGGTGAGCACTAGGTCCAGCAGCGCATCCCCTCTGGTCGGTCTGTCCAAGACCTGAACCAGAAAGTTATGGTCGATGGACTCCAGCAGCCTCCTGGATCGGTTGCAGCTTGCCGTGTTGTTGTCCCAGCAGATATCTGGGTGGCTGAAATCCCCCATGAGGATGAGAGCCCGTGCCTGCAATGCCTCCTTCAGCTGAAGCAAGAAGGCCTCATCAACAGGCTCCCCTTGATCAGGTGGCCTGTAGTAGACCCCAACCACCAGCTAGCTGCCTTTTATTGGTCCCAGCCTTAATTTTCACTCTGACTGTCACTCAGGGGCAGCTCCTCACAGTCTATGCACTTCCTAACATAGAGGGCAACTCCCCCACCCCTCCTACCTTGCCTATCCCTTCTATAAAGCTTGTAGCCCTCCATGGTGGTATTCCAGTCATGTGAATCATCCCACCACATTTCTGTGAGAGCAACAAGATCTCCAAGTGCACCACATCTTCCAGCTCCTCCTGCTTATTTCCCATGCTGCGTACATTCGTACAGAGGCACTTCAGCTGGGCTATTGGTCTCCCCTCAGACCCTGGCACACCCCTCCTAGGCTGATCTCTGATGCACTCGGTTTTAACCCCTTCCCCCTTCGAATCTAGTTTAAAGCCCTCTCCACTAGTCCCGCCAACTGCCGGGCAAAAATCCTTTTCCCCCTTCGGGGTAGCTGGGCCCCATCTGGTGCCAGCAGACCAGGTGTTGAATAGACCGCCCCATGGTCAAAAAACACAAAGTTCCTCTGACAGCACCAGCCTCTCAGCCAGGTGTTGAAGAGGTGGGTCTCCCTGTACCCGTCACCGCTCCTCCCTGCCGCCAAATGGGCATTTCCTTAATTTATTCAACTACCAAAACTTTGTGCTGTCCAAAATGCTCAGATTCCCTCATTGTTTTATCTTCAAATCTGGATCATTTCTCCATAATTTCTGCAGACTTGAGCTTTTCTTCACTGAGTGTTTTCAGCTGATCTTGCCTTCACAAGCTTTCAGGAATTTCTTTTTTGTTTGTTTGTTTTTGTTTGTTTGTTTGTTTGTTTTCCTACATCTTTGTAAATGTATAGTTGCATTCATCTAGTTACAAGCTACCACCTGCACACTCTCTTGCTCTTTCTTTTCTGTACCTTCTTTTCTTTTGCTCACTTTTTCCTCCCTTCTACTCTGTCACTGTGTACTAACTATACCACTTGAATTAATCCTGTAATATTTTTTAAATCAACACTAAGTAGGAGAAACTGAATAGAAAGAGGATACTCTCTAAGAGGTCGGAATAAGTGGGCAATTTAAAAGATACCACTGAACATGTAGACCATGACATGTTGTGAGGCTGACATCACAGTTTTAGCCAGAGGAAGGGAGCAAAAAAGGTAGCAACATGATAAGAAACTAAACTATATTAAGGAAGTATACTAATTATAGCTATGTAGTTAATGATAATGATATAATAATGAAATATAATTATAAACGATATTAATGAAGTATAATTTGGTTTGAGCAGAGATATTGAACTATTTTCAAACAGATGCCAATGGCCCTCAAATCCCTGCACGCTGTGTAATTGCTCTATGTACTCTCAGCATGACTTCCATTAGTTTGAGGGTATGAATGATCCACATGTACTGTCCCTGTACGTTCTTCTGGCACACTGTTCCTGAAATAGTATGCCAGTTTCAGATGAACACTAGTGACATATTGTAAACTCTTCCATGATGAAACAACTTTATTTTCTTTATTACCAGGGTTTCCCTTGCCATTATGAATTTTATACTTATTTGATGTGACATCTAAATTTGAAACAGTAAAATTTGAGAAGATGTCACTGTATTTCATTGGGTGTAAATAGAATAGAGCTACAATTGGGTGAATGAGGAAAAATAAATGGTTTGAATAAGCCATCTGTGATCATGAAAATTCAGTTACCAGGCCAGAACTTCAGCTGGTAAAAATCAGCGAAAAACCTCCGAAGTCCTCTGGGCTATGCTAATCTATATCAGACAAAGATCTACTATTCATTTTATCCTTCTTCAGAATGAATTTCCAAGCACAATATTAAATATAATTTTATTGCATATTTTATTTTCTTTTTGCTTGAGCAATGTACTAGATACATCATACATATTTGTAGTGATCAGAAAAGTGTGTATGATTTAATAGCATAAGTTGGCATTTGGAAATCCTAAAATTAACTGTAAATATTTTTATAAGATCTCAGTGGCTTCATTTTGAGAATATTTAGAACATTAATACTTATTAAGAGAGAGAAACTACAAACAAATGCTAAATAAATAATGGATAAATGTGCTAAAATTAAATGTTTTTCATTATTGGCTATCTCTCATGGCTACACTATGCTATTTGTTTGCTTTATAAAACTATCACAGTCCATAATGACATCACTGAGCCATGTAAATTATTTTACTGATTTTAGGCAATTGTGTTGCAGTCTTCCAGAAGGACAGTTGTCCTTCTGTAACTTCCAAAAGGACAGTTACAAACTCCTTACACAGTTGAGTATAAATCATTTACCTACGGTTGCAGAATACGTGTGTAAGTTATGAGAAATAAAATTTGAATTTCTTCATCCTATTAATTATGAAAAATTGTAACTATGTATAATGTATTATTCTACTAGTTAATGTAGCCAGTTAGATTTATGGCCATGATCCATGTGGTGTTTATATTCAAATACACAAAAACTCTTAGTGGAATCCATATAATTATCAACATAGTTGAAGTTCTTCACCACACAAATACTTTGCTAGGTCAGTGCTTATATTACACGTACGTTATGAGCCACTCCTTTGTGTCAAATGGAGAATCTAATTTGTCTAATCCAGGATTATAGCTTCACTTCAACAAATGATAAAAAAGATATATAACCTGGCCACTGCAAGAAATTTATTTCCTTTACTACCCCTGGTGAGAGGTTACAATGCATGGTGGTCGTAACAAAAATAGATACATCTAGTTTTGACAAGTCAAATAGAATGGCCAAAGAAGAAAAGAACACAGCTTGTGTCAATTAACATATTAAATAGTGCTGCTCCAGATAACTCATGATGCTGATTTAAAATCTTTACATGCTTTCAGTTGCCTAGAAACTATCACATAATATTAAATTTAGGTTTATCATCTCTACATAAAAATAAAAACATTTATGATTGGCAGAGACTTAAATCTCAGTATTTTCATGAAGTATCTTCCAGACAAAATAAACTGTCTGTGATTTATCCTTCTAAAAGTTTCCAACATTTCCAAGGAAAGAAAATGATTATTAATAAAAAAATTATGTTCTTTTGACAAACTAATCTACCAATTAAACAACAAAAAAAGACATTATATAGCTTACACCACTTTTAAGATCTGGCAGATCATCAGAGATATAGTTAAAAGATTCATGACTTCAGCTAATTCCCAGGAGACACTGCTCTCACCATCAGTATAGCATATATTTATTCATAGGAGATTTCCACTAACCCAAACAGATCTGCTTTTTGAACCAGCTAAAGTTTGATGTTTCGAAGCATCTACTTGATTCCCGTATATCAAACCCCCAAAGCACATAAATTGTTAAAATAAATAAATAAACACAGCTTTTCATGTATCCTTCTTACCTTGACTGCCATGGGCACCAGCAGCTGTCTACCATATATGCATTACACAGCCTTATCAACTACATACTTTGTTTTGAGGAGGGGGCTTCTTACTAAAGATGAATCCAGTTGATTTCAATTGAATTAGTCCTGTATCAGGCATGGAAAATTCACTGCTAATGGAGTTAAAAAAACATATCCATGAGCTTTTTTAAAATGGAAGGGTGAGAGAGTGGTGAGGCACTGGAACAGGCTACCCAGAGAGCTCGTTTGAGCTAGTGATCTAGCGCCTAGCAACCTTGTCCACAGCAGGGGGGTTTGGAACTAGATGATCTTTGATCACTTTGGTCCCTTCCAACCCAAGCCATTCTATGATTTTATGATTCTATATGAAATTCAAGATTAGTCCTGTTTCTGTGGTTGTTTGTGTGTGCTTTACATTCACATCAGATTATATTCACACCTATTCTGTTTTCCACACCTATAAAGTAGCCTCAAAAGCTAAAGAAAAGACGTTACTTCTTAAAAATAACCTCTGTTCCAGTACATGCTTATTTGCTGTTAATACGATGCCTTTTGACTTAGATATTCATAGGTAAATTGGACAATTCTCACGGCATATCACAGACCTAGATATGCATTTTATGTTAATTTCTCAAATTACACAATCAGAGTATGTTTGGTCAGAAAAAAAAAAAAAATCCCACGTAAAGGAATTATAAAAACTGTAAGAATTTGTATGAACATTTGTTTTCCCTTTGGATATCTTATTACTTTGAAACTTATGAGTTATTTTCCTCTTTTAACCTAGTTAAGCTGTTTATTATATTTTTAATGATCCTCAAAATGTCAGTTATTATATATTTTATAGAATTTTTTGAAGGACAGAACATGCAATAACAATTCCAATTCTATATTTGGAAAGATCTCAGTACTGTTGTAATCTGTTTTGCAGCACAGTATGACTGGACCAAAATTTAGGAGAATTATGGAATATTTTCTTCCAATATTATGTCTTTTTGTTCCTGGCTGCTGCTAAGACTCTCTTTCTGTTTCTGCAATCTGAAGTTGTAGCACGAAATCTATTCTCTATTTTTTTTTTTTTTTCCTCTGGACTGACCTTTGGCAAGCATTCTCCAGCAGTGAAACATACATATATGGGCCATCTTAGACTGGGGGGAACAATTTCCTAAAGGAGAGCTGTAGAATCGGACTGTTGTCTTCCAGAAATATTTGAAAATATACATATTTTGGCTTGTATTTGGCTTTCTCTCACTCCTATGATCATGTCCCATACTGCACTATATTTTACAAATTCTGATTTAAATTCCTTCCATTCAACAGGAAGCCATAGCTTTCCACTTCATCCAGCTGTTGCTTCACTTGGTTACATGTTATCCAGAAAATGTTACTGTGGTTTCATTTTCCAACACAGCCAGAAAACCTCTTATGCTTGTTTTTGGTATACATGATAACATTAAAAATGAAAAAGTTTTCTAAATATTTATAGGAGAGATGTGAAACAAGATGTGATTACTCTAGTAGTAATATATGTCTGAGGAGAAAAAGTACTGAGGAAATGTTTCCAGTTCATGAAAAATACTCAGGAAGGACTACATAGTGCTGGGATGTACGGTGCTTTCATGATATGAAATAAAAGGACTCTGTGAAGCTCTGGAACTTTTTTTTTTCTTAAAATCAGTGGCTACTAGAACTGTTTTTCATAAAACTTTGCCTGCATTAGAGTTTTCGAGCATATATTTGTCAAGTTTCCTAGGCCTTACTTATTTGTGTCCCTGTATCTTATGTCCACATCCTTAGACTGCCAGCCCCCAATGTATCAGCAGTCCACACAGTACATTTAGGGTAGCCAAAGAGACAATTTTCACAGCATAAGTGATTTCAGGGCTTCCTGGTATCTAAGCTCATCAGCAAATCTGGCTCAAATGTTTCTAAGAAAAGACAGTTTGAATGGAAAATGCCAGTTCATCAAACCTGAACACTGTGCAGAAAAATGAATGTGATTCACTGAACCACAGACAGCTCACCTTACAGTCTATGGGAAATGCCACACATCTGAGTTGGTGATTCACAGAATCACAGAATGGTCTGGAGGCCATCTGGTCCAAACCCACTGCTTAAGCAGAGCTGTCAGTTGCTCAGGCCCATGTCCAGATAGCTTTTGAATAACTCCAAGTAGGAAACTCCACTGCCTCTCTGGGCAACCTGTGCCGGTGCTTGGTCACCCTCATGGTAAAGCAGTGCTTTCTGTGTTTCAGTCAGTGCCCACTGCCTTTTGTCCTGGTGCTGGGCACCACTGAAAAGAGCCTGGCCCTTTCCTCTTTGCACCTTCCCTTCAGATGTTTATGTACATTGATAAGATCCCCCTGGAATCTTCTCTACGCTGAACAGTCCCAGGTCTTTCAGCTTTTCTTCATAGTAGAGGTGCTCCATTCTCTTACACATCATCTTTGTGACCCTTCACTGTACTCTCTCCAGTATGCCAATGCCTCTCTTGTACTGGGGATTCCAGCAACCAACACATTACTCCAGGTATGTCATTATGAATGCTGTGCAGAGGTGAAGGACCACCTCCCTTTACCTGCTGCCAGCTCTCCTCCTAATGCAGCCAGATGGTCAGCCCCTAGAAGGTACTGGTGCATGTTTTATTTCTCTCCAGGTTCAGGACTTTGCATTCCTCTTTGTTGAAATACATGAGGTTCCTTCAAGCCGATTTCTCCAGCCTGTCATGGTCACACTTGATGGCTGTGCATCCTTCCAGTGTATCAGCTCCTCCTCCCTGTTTTGTATCCTCTGCAGGCCTTCTGAGAGTATACTTGTCCACATCGTCCAGGTTGTTAAGGAAGATGTTGAACAGGATTCGACTCAGTACAGAGCCCTGGGGTACGGTACTAGTTACCGGCCTCAAACCAGATTTCATGCCACTGATCACTATGCTCTGAGCCCAGCCCTTCCTTTGGTTTTCAGTCCATTTCACTGTCTGCTCTTCCAGCCCATTCATCAGCTTCTCTGTGAGGATATTATGGGAGATGGTGTCAAAAGACTTACTGTAGACAAGGTAGACAATACCCACTTCTCTCATCTACCAAACCAGTTGCTTCATTGTAGATTAATAATAAAACTATTTGATTAATAATAAATGTGTCACATCCCGGAGAAAATTGATGATTAATCAGAAAAGCATCACATTCATGTGAGAAGCATCATGCTTCTATGTGTCACCATGGAATATATTGTTGCCACACATGTTGAAACTGGAAAGTTGATTGCAGAAATACACAGCGCCTTTGTCTAAGACTGGATGTGACTCTGATATTTTAATGTACTTGAACAAAAGTTAACTGATAAGTCTGTATATTAAAAATGAAATTAAAATCATATGTTTATTCAGAAATTGTATCCTTCTTAAGTCTCAGAGGCTGAATGCAGACACTTCAGATACTCTCATGTAGCTATCTGGTAGCACCTAAATAAGATTCTGAGCATCTGAGATGTTATCATAGTATTCATACAGGTTTGAGTTGAACTTATTGTTTCCTCCTCAACTGCACCGTCATCCTGGTGTTTGATTACCCTCCTTGCTAGTGCCTAACTATCAGCTGTGTGCACTAGACCCAGATATATTCTTGTATAATGGACAGTTTGTCTTTGATATTTTCATTGTACAAAGAAACTGTAAACTAAGAACTGAACTAAACCTGCATCATTAGGACAAAATCTCTATTTTTGGGTGTCTAGACATCTGGGACATGTAGGGAAAAACCTCATAGAATCTGAACATCAGTAGAGTAAGCATCATTTTCTCTTTATTTCTACTGCTAAAACCATCACCATCAGATTCTCTATATTTTCATCATGTAAACAAATTCTTTGCTTTTATCTTATTGTCTACATAGGTAAAAGTCATTCAAGGAAATGGTATGTCATTACATTTCGTACTCTAGCTTTTCTTAAACCATAGGAGTGAAACTGTCATCTAGGTTTGGAAGGTGGTTAATGCAAGGTGTCTGTACGGAAAAGATCCGTTCAGGTGATACGCAGTTGAGAGGCTTCTTTGCATGTAACAAGAGAATGGCAGCAACACCTCAGTGCTAATGGAGGTTGGCAACAGCTAGTGAGAACCAGCCAGATAGAAGTACTCAATGCATAAGCGGAAGGGGAATTTCTGACAAAAGGAATCAATTAGTATAGAGGAAGAACTTCTTCAAACAAACAAAAACTCCCATGTCCGCCTATAACATGTGGACAGCAGAACAAATAACTCTAAAGACATAATTGGACAAAAGCATACTACTGTACAATGTAAGGAACACTCCTAGTAGCCAGTGGATATTTGTTAACGTATCTTTGTGCCTACCTTTGCAAAACTGAACTGTTGGGGACAATGCTATGATAATGTCATTAATACAGCAAATGTTTTAGAACTTATAGGACAAACATTGTAACATGAAGTTACAACAAAAGAAAACATCTATTTATTATTTGAATCTGGGACACTAAGAAGTTATTTAAAAAGACTAATTCCTGAGGAAGTCCTACCATGATTTAAAAATAACAGTTTTTTTCTTAAATAATTTGCTGAAATTGAAAGTTATATCCCTGGGCATAAAATACTGTTTTAAACACATCAGCAGACCAAACCATCCGTCCAAACACATAGACCCTTTAAAGACAATTCTGACTTCTGCTACTTGAGAAATTTCAGAGGATATAATAAAACTAAGAGATGAAAGCTTCAGCTGGTATCATAGCAACTCGCAGATAAGTTTACATTTTCTCTTTAGTACTGGGCTAGGTTGAAAAGTCCTAAAGATAGCAGACAATCTGTTCAGAGTTCTGCAGGAATCAGATGCTTGAACAACACAGTGTGAGTATCTGATGAAAAATGACACCAGATTAGATCTACTCCTTCTGAATAGACAATTAGAATTTACAGTTGGAGGAAATCCAGCAGTAAAGTTTAAAGCCAGCCTCAGTCAGAATGCTTGAGCTACCAGGAAAAAAGATGTCATGTCCCTCCTCACCCTGCCTGGGTCATGTTACCTAAATTCAGCACAGGAATGTTAAGCACATTGCTCTGGAGTAACCGATGGTACAACATTAATTTTACACCAAAAGTTGAATAGAGAGACAGCAGAATTATGTTGAATTATTTTACAACTCTGCAAATGGAAACTTCGTTTAACATCTGCAGTAGTTATTAGTGAACTGGCACAAGCCATCTAATTTCCCAGAGGTACCCAAAGACACCTCTGTATGAGGTACCTGCACTGTCTTTCAGCTGACCAGCTGGAGCATGGCTAGAACCTAGCTATTGCAGCCCAGAGCGCAACACACCGCTGTGCCTGAGCCAGTTTACTTTTTGAAGCCGTCAGGGGATTCAAGCTATCGCATACTGACTAATTCATCTTGACACTAGAGAAAAACTAGCAAGGATCTACTGGAAGACTAGAGATTACTCTGAAATACACCATAGGTCACTGTTGTTGATGCTCATCCAGCTCTATTAAACTTGTGCCAGAGCCAATGATTCTGAACTCTTTGTCAACAAATGTTAATCTATGAACATATGGAGATTACCTCAATGAGCTTAAATTGAAATATGAAATATAATTTAATATGATCCATAACTATTTTTGTTGCTACCTGTAGTAGCATAAGTATATTAACTATTTTAATGTATCCATAAAATCTGAGAAATCAAAAATAACCTAGGCTTTGCCAGCAAAACTTTGGAGACTCTTTTAGGCAGCAAAGAATTGAGATAAATGTATGGAGAGCAGTAGTGTAGCATCTGTCAATTTGTTAGGTATTGTAAGGACAACAAACAAGTTAAAAAAAACTACCCCACCCTTATTAAGATCACTGAAAGTGAGTCACTAAGACTCACTAAAAACTAGTTTGAATCTAGCAAGGAACCCATGAGTAAGAAAACCCAATGTAATCAAAGAAAAAATGTTTATAATGCCATTAAAAGGTATGGGAGTAATAAGTCCCGTTTAAGGGTAGTGGGGGATACATCATAAAAGCGCACGAAAATGTGACAAGACAATGAGCTTCCAAGGAGTTTCAGAAAATGCCTTTCATTGTAGCCTACTGCAAGTGCCCTAGCACAAAGCAGGGACTGCAGGCTCAGGGCTGACTTAAACAGGGCTCCTCCACCAATGGGTCAGGACCAGGGCCATTAAGATCATCTGGGGCACTTATAACCCTGATACCTTCTTGGATGAAAAACTCTTAAAGCAATGCCATCTAACAAGTGAAAACCCAGCTTGTCACTTTCAAGCTAATTTAAATACTCCAAGACTGCTCCAAGGTGCTATGTAGTCACATGGAAAGATCCCTTAAGTTAGTCCAGAAATACCAGTTTAGTGTGATGCATAGCTTAACCTCGGTTTTCCAAAAGTGATAAAAACAGTTTAAAAATATTTTGATTTTATTGGCAAATCTAGTGTATGCCAACCTGTAGTTTAGGAGTACAGCTTCATTTATTTTCCCTCTCAGGATGCTGTATCAAACATGGCTTATAATCGCTATTGTACATTTTGTCAACAGAAACAAAAGAAAAAACAACAAAACTCTTGTCCTTGCTAGTTGCCACTTCCAAAAGCCTAAGCAAAGACTCCTGTATCTATAGATATTTTTTTTCTTTTAGTGGTACCACTGCTACTATTGCTTTTCTCTCAACAAGCCGTACCTGATCATTTAAAAATCATTACTATTTTGCCCTTTAAAATTATTATCATTAGGATGTTATTTCCTAGACTGGCATTTTCTAATCACATAGAAAATCACAGATGGGAAGCTTGAATCTAATTTGCACAAAAGATCAAGAATATGTGGCTTATTAAAGATCTCCTCCAAACTCCAATTACTACAGAGAGAGGGACAAGAAGTAAAAACTTTCTAGTCATTTTCCTTTTGTTGGCATTTTGTTATTCACCTTTCAGTCTCATGGTTTCTGATCAGATGTTCATGTCTACTACAGCTACAATATACTTATAATAGATGCTGAAGATTACTGAATAATTCAGGATTTTTTCAGGATTTGAGGCTGAATGCAGTTGTTTTGGTTTCTGGACATCAGCTGAATCATCTCCAACAGGCTGGATTCATGCCCAGCAAAAGTTTTTCAGCATGGTACCAAAGAAATGCAAGCATCTAAAATCATTAAGCGTTTTTCAAATTAGTTGCTTATGCCTACGTGCAGAATAAACAAAGTAATAAAAAAAATCAAAATATTGGTGAACAATTTTAATACATGCAGTCTAACTTCTTTGGGCAATAAGGTTATGAAAGGCATTAACAAACTTAAAGAACAGAGAATGGAAGCATATGTTTCAGAACTATGCAAGAGTGAAAACTCGTTATCTACAAAATGGTCTATGTTTGAGTGACATCTAGGGAAAGTACAGGCACAACAAGCATTTCGTTAGAAGGAAATAAGACTAGTTTGATGTAGCTTGTTTTAACAGATGAGTTATTCACCTCCATGTTTCCTTGTAGAAAACAATACCATTTTCCTGTTTACTTGTAGAAAGTGGTACTATTAAAAACATATTTGGTTAGATTTTCAGAAGGTATCAATAATTAGAAGCATCTTTGTGGTTTTGTTGCATATTGTGAGGAATGAAGAAATGTGTGGATATCTTATCAGAAGAATATCATCTTTTTTCATGACTCTGTAAAAATGCTTTTAAAAATTCTCATGAATGTTGTGCTATGAATATAGTATTCTTCAAACAAATACAGCTAGTAAACAGATTCTACAACAGTAGTACTTGTTACCAATACAAACTAGGCAGATTGTTTATGAATTTTGTCATGTGACGAATGCAGCGAACTTTAATGACCTACAATAAAAAGAAGTTCAATTTATGGACCTACTGAAGAGCTGAAGAAACAATTGTTTGCAGCATTCAGTCAGTAACAACTAAAAGAATTTGGCACAAGTCACAGACCTCTTCAGAAGCCTCTATCCACAGAAATGTGCAGGAAGGTTTCCTAGTAATTCAGCCTGGTCACTTTAGGATCACAGTTTATTTAGCTGTGTAATTGCCAGCTGTGGATGATTTCAATCACACATGACAAGAGTTCAGGAGCTGCATCTGAAAAAGGATTTTGGCATCTAAAATCTATGGCCAAGAATGTAGTCTAAAATACCAAACTGATTGAGCATCTAGACATTTTTATCCCACTTGAGCCCGTCTGGGATACAGCAAGTAGGTGGAGTGTTGTGTGTTTCTGGGGATGCCTAATCTGGTTCCAATGAAAATGTAGTCGTGCATTCTTTATGGTACAAATTGATCACAGCAGGAAATTTTAGTTAACAATGTAGTGGTGAGAGTATTTGCCCAGACAACAGAGAACTAGCATCAAGATATCTTAACACCTCAGTACCCCAAGTCACTGCATTTCAGAATCATTTCTTTTTCAACATCTTCCCTTACTGGTAGAACGCATCTTTTGTTGTTGTTGAATGAGAGGAAGAGAAGTTAAAGAACCTCTTTGATGGTAATTTTGCATTATATTTTACTCAGGTTGACCTCAGAATGCATAGATAGATAAATTCAGATCCTTCTGTGTGTGTGATCACTGTAGGAAGAGATCCTTTCTCATAAATACTGGGAATCATATGGTTGCCTGATAATCAGACGTAAATACTCAAATTCAGAGTTAACGGAGCATCACTACTGTATGTACAGGACCTCTGGGGATGAAGTCTTGGGTCAGAGCAATAGTTTAGCAGTTTGATTTCCATTAAATTATTTTATTGGAAGGCTGTTATTGAACACCACTAGCACTTTAACAAAAAGCATGACCATATGATCAGTACAGTCTTGTTCCTCTCTAGGCTGTCCATATGATAATGCAAAACAATAAAGGGTAGTGTAATTATGAATCTTATGCTGAATATGAAAAATGATTGTCTTTTGATGGTAATGTACCAAAAAACTACTACTGGCAATTT
>VXAV01001887.1:29546-42557 GCA_013399715.1 Alectura lathami
ATATGTGGATTCTAAAGATGTCAGAGGGTTTTCCAGCCAGGTACCTGATACAGCAAACAAGGAGAGAAGGACTACCGCAGGCAGTGTAAAGTGCTCCTGCCTGCCACATTAGGCACAGTCGGTGACAGCTCCCCCAGCACAATTCAGACCGCCTGGATGCATATGCTGAGGTTATCAACAGCCTGTCCAGGCTGACCAAACTTAGAAATGGTCTGAAGCAAAAGCATGTGTTTAACAGCTTTTCTGGGGCTGTGATTCTTTCCAGGCAGGTTATTCCTAACTTTCTACTTACTGACCATTATTCTTTCCTCATTCATATACACAAATAAGAACACAAAAACGAAAAATCACCCATTTCTAAAACCTTTACTGCTTAGACTCATATGGTCTCTGACACTAAAAAGCAATTTCTAGTTAATTTTCATTACGCAGGCATGTAAATCTACTGAAAGTAGATAGAAAAGGGAACATGTGTAGCTTTAGATTATAACACAAACTTATTTATCAAACACTATTTGGAAGTGATCATTGCAAAGATACGGATAGGCTACTTGGATAATCTGGATTTTAATCAGAACTGCTTTGTATGCACTACTCGTGTTCTTAATAAGGCTCTATGGTTTTGCCTTGCTGCAAAAAGCACTTAAAGTAATGAAAATAATATTTGCAAATAAGAAAACAGGAAACCTCTTTATTGTATCCTTCTTTTTCAGAAAGGCTGTCTCTTTCTGTCTCTATAATCTTTCCACAGCTTCTTAAGATGATGTACAAAATCATCTCTAATAAGGACTATAAATAATTCTAATAAGGGCTCTACTATCGCTTGGAATCAATTTAAATGAGGGTTTCATCCTGCCTATATACTCACTCACTCTTCAGCTGAAGAGCTTATTTTGCTTGTCCTTGGTTATTTTTCACACTCTAGATTTCAGACTTCAAAAGTTTCTCTCTCTCCCTTCTGGCTGTGAATACTGATCATGTAGTAGATACTTGGCCCTTCAGGAAAATACTTACAATGCTGAATTTTATGTCCATAGTCCATAGCTTATTGCACATCATGCCCAACCAGATGGCCAGCGATTTTCTAATGAAAACAACAGTTTTATACCTAGTTGAGATGCCTCGTGTTTCACTAGGCTAAATTGCCTCTGCCAAGAAATTTCAGAAAGGTCTCTAAGGCTTTTCAGCTCCAGTAGTTCATAAACCAATTGTGAAAAATTAGTTTTGAGGACTAATGACCACATTTCCATAAGATTAATCTTTCTCTTCTATTTCTTGTTACATGTATGTGGTTACGTTTATATTGCATTATGAGAAGCCACTACTGCTAGGAGGGCAGTTTAAATTCATACAGTTGGCATACAGTTGGCTCTTCAAAACAAACAAACAAACAAACAAAAGTTTGGCTTTCTCCAGATGCATTCTCATTTCCATAACCTCACCTGACAAAAACATGGAAATGGACATTTACCCAGGATTTCCAGATGTCCAGCATCTCCGTTGGGATAATGTTTGCATACCAAGAAACACCAGTTAAGTTTTTATGCATCTGAGTTGCCCATGTCTTGGGCCTTTTCCATCTTGGATTTCAATCTGACATATTCTGTGGCAATAGACTGTGCACATGCAGTAAGTCCTGTGGGCTTGGTACGAGGCACTGAAAATGCCCAGATCACTTGGACAGGACTTGTACTAGACATCTAAAACATACAGGTTTTGTAGAATCTCTGCTGAGTTAATGCTTTGTGTGCATATGCAGTAAACTTCTAGTTTGGGACAACTCAGATTCACTTCACAGTTTTTTCTTCATGAAACACTGGCATATATTTATCATGTGTGGAAAAACATTCAAATGCTCAGCTTAAAAGATTCCACACACTATAAATGCTCTTTTGTACATTCAGCTTTTCCCAGTTCAATCTCCACATTTACATTTGACTCTGCGATTTTTACTCAGAAAGCAATCTGGATGGTTTCTTTGTGGGAAACTATACTCAGAATTCACAGATTGCCTACATGAATGTGGGTACAGTTCTGTTACTTCTCAATTTTTAGATCTATTTCTTCGGTGTATAAAGCTTTTATAACTCAAGAACCATTATTTTTAATCCTAGTATACCAACTAAATTGGAAAAAACAAAAGGAAATGTAAATCAGAGTAGAGTTAGAGTGATATACAGGCTAGTCAGGAATGTTGATTCATTATCTCCTTTCATTGTACTTGCCTATACAGATATATGGAAAATCACATAGTTTCACTCACAAGAACATTAAATATGCAGCTTTTGCCTATAAGAAGAGGTTAATAGAGAAATGTTGCCTGGTTTTGGAGGTGGAGCTTGTGAGACGCATATAAAAAGTTCATTTGCTTTCTTAATCAGCCTACATTGGTGCTGGTTTGGTTACCCAGGATAAACTTTAATTAATATTTTTAGTATTAAACCCTGTACTTTCCTATATTACTCTGAAGGGAAAAAAAAAAAAAACCCTCAGAATTAAATGAAATCAAATTAATTATGCCCACAACAGATTAATATAGAGATGTCAATTTGTGAAGACTATATCATTTTGAAAGCATATCATTCTTTTTTACTGAAAAGTGTGTTAAGACTAGATTCTGCTTCTGTTCCAGTTTAGCCAGTTTGACAACTGTTTGATAGCAGTTTGATAACCTTCCTTTTATTTATCTTTATCAATAGTCTGTAAGTTCTAACAGATTTTTTTTTCACGATAATGGTCTTCCACATAATGCTTGTATTACAAGTCAGAGACAGCAAAGAGCTCAGAAATAATACTGCAGGAGTTAAAGCCATGTGAAATGAGCGTTCTGTTCTTGGACCAATTTTCATGTTCATAAAGTAGAAATCATATAATTTTCCTAGTTGCTGAAAATGAAGTATGTAAGGAAATTGATTCGGCATCAGTTACATCTGGTTTGGATTTGGAATATTTACATAACATTAGAAGAAAATAATACTTTGAAAGCTTTTTTTTTTTTTTTTTTTTTTTTTTTATTTTTCTTTTTTCTCCATCTGTNCTCTGTACCTGTCTGTGAGTATTCAGACTTCTGACTTCTTTGGTGGCTATAAACCACCTTTTATTTCACTTAACAAAACACTATTTTATGAGTAATTTTTGAAAAGCCTGTTGAAATAACAGAACCTCAGATCTGGCATTCACCAAAAATGTTTAAAGATACAAGTGCTAGAGAAGAGAGCTTGTTTTGATAATCTAACATGACATAAAATCATATATATGCATATGCTTTGTGCAGAAAGTACTGCAGACTGAAAAGTGAACTAAGCAAACATGAAATGCACACATTAACTTTTGCCACCATTTCTAAGACATTGCATTAACTTCTTTATTCATCTATTCAGTTATAATTTTGTTGCACAATGTAACATTCTGTTGCACAATATAGCCTGTGAATTATGAAAAAGCATAAGCATTTGATTACCTGATGGAAATAATGAACAAATAAGAAAGTAGTTTGGGCTGTATAAACAATCTCATTCTAATGTTCAGGCAGTTCTGCATACCTGATATTTTTAGTCATTCAGACTCATTGCCCAGCAAAAAAAAAAAAACAGCTGTGACACTGTAAAGTGGCTTTTGGCATACTAAATTCCTTTAATCACATTCTGGAAATACTTGATTGGCTCTGACTCTGCTTTCTTATACTTCCACTTTTGCATAATTTGGACACATGAATGTAGAAAAGCTGTGCCAGGACTCATGGCAAAAGACAGTTATGAGATTTGCCTTTGGTGGATGCTTGCTAGAGCAAACCCTAAGCTGTTCTAACCTGGAATAAGAAATAAGAGCCCTAACTACGTTCTGGATAATTTCTTACACTGCTGCAACCAGCAGAAAAATCTGGTCTATTGACCCCCAGAGACCACAAAGGGTAACTAGATATTGTTGTGACTGATGTATGATAAACTGTAAAAGAAAGAGGCAGAAGAATGTTACTGGACAACACTTGCAAGGAATTAAATAATGTCTAAAACACAAGGAATAGATACAGATAATAAAACTGAGAGCAAAAAATAAAGTTTAAAGACAACTAATTCATAGGGATTTTTCTGACTGTAGCTGCTTGAAATACAATGCCAGCAAGCCTGCAGTGAACAGGATGAGTGCATTTTTTGTTAGTGATTTGGTTTTAATGTATTAGCCAGGCAATCCACACTTGCTGTCATTTCAAAACAAATGAAAGCAGGCAGCCAAATCTATCACTCACACTTGTTCTAACTCTGAAACAAATGACATGTTCATTAGGCTATTTTACTACGGAGAAAACTCCAGTAAAAATGTTGGAATATTTTTTACCAAATAAACATAAATCACCAGAGTGTGTATGTAAAATTGAAACTTATGGCATCTGTCACAAAAAGTTCAAAGCATTAGGCACTGTGTTCATGCAACAGGAAGAGATTTGCTTGTCACTGCTGTGCAGTGGAACGCTTGTTATTCTGCAACACCCACAACTCTTGTCTGCCCACTGCCATGCATTGCAGTGATGATATTGCCACTGATCACATTCGTATGTTGGTTAATCGTTAATTAAAGCCTAAACATATGAGGACCATGTTCAAGATCCAATCCTCATACCATCACCACCATGACTCAGAACCAAAAAAATATTCTTAAAAATAAATACAATAAATACTAATTTATTTTTTAAAAACAAATAATAAAATCTGCTAACAAAGTTTTGTATTCTCATCATTGTAAACAGACACTTTGAAAAACATTGTAGAGGTCCACTGGAATACCAGGTATGTAAAGTACAATTGTTTGATAATCTATGGGGAAATTTTTAAACTGTATCTCCGTCTCTAAGCAGATTCATAGAATCACAGAATCATAGAATGGTTTGGGTTGGAAGGGACCTTAAAGACCATCTAGTTCCAACCCCCTGCCATGGGCAGGGACACCTCCCACCAGACCAGGTTGCTCAGAGCCCCATCCAGCCTGGCCTTGAACACTGCCAGGGAGGGGGCATCCACAGCCTCTCTGGGCAACCTGTGCCAGTGTCTCACCACCCTCACAGTAAAGAATTCCTTCCTAATATCTAGCCTAAATCTCCCCTCTTCCAGTCTGTGGCCATTACCCCTTGTCCTGTCGCTCCATGCCCTTCTGAAGAGTCCCTCCCCAGCTCTCCTGTAGGCCCCCTTCAGGTATTGGAAGGCTGCTGTCAGATCCCCCTGGAGCCTTCTCTTCTCCAGGCTGAACAACTCCAATTCTCTCAGCCTGCCTTCATAGGGTAAGTGCTCCAGCCCTCTGACCATCTTCATGGCCCTCCTCTGGACCCGCTCCAACAGCTCGATGTCCTTCTTGTGCTGGGGGCCCCAACACAGGATTAAAAGAACACTCTTTGGGCAAACAGATTTTACAAAACTGCATCTGATCACGATGCCAGTGAAAAAATGGGTTGGAATTAAACTCTCTTAATTCCGGGTTTCCTCACAGGCAAACCTGTAGCAAAGAAAAGTGTAATATGCTGTCAACAGACAACAGCGTTTTCTGCAGTTCCCACTCTGTGTTGTGAAATCTTCCTGGGGCTCCATGACCTCCACTTTGCCATGGCCTCCCAAGCCCTTTGGGAGGCCACTGATCATGTGACACGTTTCCTTTGCTTCCACACATGCTGCCCTCCAGCCCATACTCTTGCTTTAGCCATGAACTTCTACCCCTATCTGAGCCAAAAACAAGCAGAAAGGCTGTGGGACTTCTGCCGTCCTACAAATGAGACTGCTGGGCAGGGGAGATGGCGCTGTTAGCTCAAACACCCAAGAGGCAGAACATAAAACCACAAATGTTAGGTTACACACAATCTGACTGGTAGTTATGTAGCTTTCATACACCATTCTCCACCTGTAGACCATGTGACATTTTGCAAAAAAGGTTATGTTTATCGCCACTGTACAGACAGGAAGGGAAAAAAAAATACAAAGGGTTTCCCAGGACCACAACACAGTTTAAACAAGAAGTAGAGCAGAAGTTAGACCTTGACTGCCAAACCTATGTCCTGGAAACTCCTGCAATTCCTGGAGAAGCCAATTTTGATGACATGTTGAGTAAGTGTTATTTTATTTGTTTTTCAGGTTAACTAAACAGTATTTTGAGCTAATGGCATTTTTGCGTTGCCCTACACAGAATGTAAAAAATCAATCTTTGCCAAAACAAATCGTAATACCGCAGTGAAATACTCTGCAGCACAATTTCTTCAAACTATCAGTTGCCCAAATACTGCAGTAACACTTACTTGGAAACGTCTCAGCAATTACACAGTATTGTGTTAATTTTACATAGATAACACAAATAATGCTGAAAACAAGAATGGCTGAATTTTCCTACGTTTGACAATGCATTCACTGTCAAAGGCTGGACACCCAGTTGTAATATTCAATTGTTCTTTGACTTACAGAAACATGATGAGAGAGACATCTTTTAACCGTAAGATGAGAAATACAGATTTCTATTCAACAGCCAGCAAGATGTTTGCATTCAATATGAGCTGTCATAAAGAGGTTATCAAAAATCAGTTGGCTTCAGGGAACAAGAGTATGGTTGCAAATATTTTATACAGTTTGGATATCAAATAGCATGGCAGTAGGCAAAATAGAGAATTCAACTGATTGCTAACCAGCCATTTTGGCATCAGGGAACTATCAGAGGATCCACAGATTTATTTTATAAAGGAAGCAACCTAACCTTGCAAAGGAAATAATATTCCTATATGAATTCAAATAAAAGGGTAGATATGCAAGCAAAACACTGAGATGACAGTTTCAGAAGAATGTAAAAGTGTCATTTTTTTCTAATGAAGGAGGGAGGGAAAGCTTAAGAAAAAACTGTCATATTACTTTGATGTTGGTGTTACAGTATGCATAAGGAGTTGGAAAAAATAAATGGATATAGATTTGAGTCCAAAGAGTAGTAGGCTTGGCAAATATTTCAGAATTGGTGATGGCAACTGTATTTAAAACAAAGTATGAAGCAGAAGTGTCAAGTAAAGCTCCAGAATTAGCCAAGAAACATAGAAATATAAGATGCTAGAACTGAATGTAATTGGGATTTAACAACTGAGTGGAATGTAATTTTTTGACTGAAGAAAAATTTCAGACTGAAAATCATTTGGAAACATCAGGTCACAGATGCAAATAAAGGTACTATGAAATGTTTTAATTTGATGTATCTTTTCTGACATTTTTATTTAGTATCTGATCAATTATGACTACAGGAAATGACTGCAAACTAAAACAATTCTTGAAAGACCTCATGTGATTTATTACTTGGAAATAGTATAGAAAGCATGGGATGGATGCAAAGTGCTCTTGATCAGTTCAGTATGGTTCATTTCATAACTGAGATTTCAAACAAACATGTAGGTGACCAAAACTAGCACTGAAAAAATGTAAAATAATGTATTGATCTTCCTTCCGTTATGACCCCAACCTGAATTATAAACCACATTCCAGCGTGTGACATGCAACATATGTCCGATCCCTCTTTTACGTTTGACATATTTTTAAATTTGTGTTCCATAAGTCAAGTTCTTCCCTTAGCTACGCAGTGGAATTCATGTTACCTCAAGAGCTGTTGTGTACCCTGGCAGGCAGCTCATCCCCACACGGCCATTTGTTCACTCCCACCAGGGGGATGAGGGGACAGAATGGTAGTCTTTCCTATTATGCTTTTTTATTGCCAACATTATATGCATTAAATAAGGCTTATTTACTGTCTACTCTTCAAATTTGTTTTAAAGGCAGAATTAAGCTCTTCTTCTCTTGTTTTTCATTTTTCACTTTTTTTTTTTTTTTTTTAATGCATCATTATGTTATGTTTATTTCAAAAACTTTATCAGTTAGAGGAAAATAAGAGCACATTTTGAATTACTTGTCACCTCCCAAGCAACTCCCTATATTGTTTAGATTTTCATCCCTGCCTAAACTGTCACAGTCTCAAGTTTCTACCTCATTCTAGGACAGGGCAGGATCCAAGAACCTCTGTGCCACATCACCTTAAGTATCTAGCATTGCATGTGTGTGCTGAGTTTCCTTAACAAAAAACACTCAGTCTCTCAGAAAATGCATTTCAGATTTTTATTTTAAGAACTGTTATCCTTTCACTTCTACTCTCGTAATTGGTATGCTCTGCGGACTGCAAAGTGCCATCATCACCAGTTTACAGAGAAATGTATGTATACCTGAAAATCCTATCTCCCAGAAAAGAATGCTCTGCTAATAAGGCTAATGTTGCAGTATTCCCTTCTGCATAGCAGGATTAATGGGGCCAGAAATTAAGTTCTGCAAGAGAGAGTACATCACTCCGTCTTAACATTTAGTAAATGCCCCTGTTCCTGCATGGAAAGAAGATGCAGCTGTGTCCTTGCAGGCTGCAGTTATAGAAGCAGCAGGACATAGGAACCCTTCAGGTGCAGCCTGCTGAGAAGTCCATTAGTCTACCTTGACTTCCACCAAAACTTGCATGACAATGGAACAGTAAGTAACCTTTGCCTCTTATGTAGTACTGGCTACCTTAGTGTCAGTTTCATCTACTCATACTGTTTAAAGGAGGAGAATTTAGAACATGGTCTTGGAAATCTTGATAATCTCTCCTCCTGAAAATGAATTTTCCTGTCTCTCACATTGGCTAGTCACTGATCATTAGGAGGCGTGGATTATAAAGATTCATAGGAAGACATACTCTCCTGGATGTGGATTCTTGGATCAAGAACCAGGATACAAATAACTAATTTGAAACTAGGCTACAGAATCCTGCTTATTTTCATTTTCTTTTGGTTTAGTGAATCTTTAATTCTTTGCAACAGCACAACTTTCACAGGGAAGTTATTACTATATACACCTTTGTGATAAGGGCAATCTAGAAAATAAGCAGAAATGTAAGGAACTCTACGTATTACTCCACTCATTAAGGGGAAACAACTAAATCTAGATCAATTTGATGAGATCCCTAATCACTAGTATGAAAGGAGAAAATTTCACCTATGTAAAAATGAGCTTGCCTGAACCACCACTACCTGTTAACAAGAAAATATTCATGTTGGGAGAGAGGAAGGACATGAACACTTATTAACAGAGGAAAATTGCATCCTGTGACTCCCACATAGGGGGAGTCTTAGTCTTAAATTTTCTTAGAGTTTGATCTATGTCCTTTGGATTGGGTATCTGCTCAGGCAGAGAGATCTGACCTGGGCATATTTATGTAAAAGCTGGCTGTCGAAGATGGACTGATTCCACTTTGAGACATCTGATTTTGTCCATATCAAATCAGTAGGCTCAGCATCTAACCCAGTGGACTGGGTTGCAGAGCAGGTGCCTAAATGAGAAGTGGTACAGCACAGAGCACTGCAATGCAGAAATCCTCTTGTGACTACATTCCAGAGTTTATTAATTAAAATAATTCAAACATTGCTCATGTACAGCAGTATTTGCTGGATAGAACTCTGAATAGGCATTGAACAATAATAATTCTCCATCTTACTTTCATTAGTGCCTGGAAATTCACTGGAAATTGTGAAGTTTGGTATTGTATGGAGTGGGAGGGTACTAGGTTGCAATCTGACTACAGGCAATTTTTGGATGATTTGTACACAGTATCTACACAACAACTGTGTCTCTTTTTCACTTGCACTAATAGTAAGCAGTATTGACAAAATTTTCTACATTTGTTCTGAAAGATTTCAAGGTATAGTTTCAGTAAGACTGACCTCTATCAACAACTCATTTATCAGAATCATTCAAAAATTGTAAGGTGAGAGTATAGAGGTGAAGGTTATTTGACCTCATTTAACCAAAACAGAAATGTAACCTGAGTACCTCATTTGATCTTTCAAATCAATAGATAAGAAGTATATTGCTTTATCAGCAGAGGCTTCTCATCTATACTAAATATCTTCTGTTTACTTTCCCTTATCTATTCACAATACAAAATTGTAATGACATAACTAGTGACTTTTTAAAAAGAACTACAAGCATAAAAGCAATAAACTACTACAGTTGTTAACATTTACAATTGTACAAATAAAGCAAAATTGTTTGCAAATGGGCTTATTTCCATGCATTTATAGACTGGAAATAGCCTCAAATTAAATGTCTGCTTATGCAAAGAGAAGCACGCAAGAATTACTCAATTGGCAGAGATGAATGAGTATTTCACTGGAGCAAGAAAACTAAGTAAATGGCCAGTATCTGGTTAAAGCCTTTTTAGCAATATCTTTCATACAAATGTTACCATTTATCCCTACAGGGTTGTGACAAAATAAAGCCAAATATATCAGATCTGTTAGGCATTTTGAACTGATAAGCTGAAGCAATTTAGACAATCAGTCCCCAGGTTACGGTGTTTCAGAAAGAGAGAGTTCCTATTCTTCCCTGGTGCTCAAGAAGATTGTACTTTTACAAAGGTTCCTCTGTAATTAACCCAGACAGACAAACAGATATTCCAGGTAGGGCAGCAGCATGACTTTGCTTTCCTCTCGCTGACTTAATGCGTTGAAAGATGGGATAGTTAGTAGGGGAATTCACAAAGCTGAGGCTGTAATTTTGGTAAACTGCAAATTAGGAGAAATTTGTTGCAGACCCTGTAATCTATCATGTCTTCCATAATTCTGGACTGATAATACTGCTAAAGATCTGCTCACACAGCAAACAGATCTCTAGTTCTCACAGCAATGATTTAGTGTTTCATGTTAGAATTTCTATACTGTATCTAGCTTATCCTACCAACAAGATATACTTGAGTAGCTTGCATTGTTTACAATCATAAACTGGGACTGTCTCAGTTTGAGATGTCACAAGAACATACAAATGCCCTGAAGGCCTAATTACCTCCTTATCTTTCCACAAGTAGTAACCACAAACAGATGCTCAGAGAAGAACTCAAGAAGAGCAAACATTACTCTCTCAATTGCGCTTCCAAATTCCAACAACATGTATCACCCTGCAGACACTTTACCCCCTTCCTATGTTTGGAGATCATGATAGGTCTGATAGATTTGTCCCAGAATCAGGACTCATACAGGCGAATGAGATTACTAACTGCTCTGCTTCTACTCTAAGGTGGAAGTGCTCTCTCATTTGCACATCCTCAGGTATCAGGAGATGATGATTTGATGTCACATCTACAGTACAAAGTGCAACATCAATCTTTTCAGAGGCTGACAGTTTAAGTGTAATATACGATCTCTTTAGGTCTGTGCTTCCAAAACAGTATTTGTAGAGTGATTAGCCATTAAAGTCAACTACTAGAGAAGTTTCCTCCTCTTCCAATTGTCCATCTTCACTAAAGGACACTGATACAGTTGCAAGCCTTCCCTTCAGCTTCTCAGCTTTTCTGTAGCGCATATTTGCCCATCTCCCTCCTTCCCTGTCTTTCTCTGTTCCCCATAACCCCTCTCATTCAACAGTCCCTGGATCTTTCATAATCCTGCTAAATGGCCTGTACCTTTTTCTCTGTCATATTTTTCAACGTGCTAGGTCTACATTTTCAGTGGCTGACATCCCTACCTTAACTGTATCTACGTGGCCTACGTGATTTGCCTTCCATCAGAAGGTGATTACATGCCCTTTGGACCACATTTCTGCACCTTTTGCAGGCATTACACTTATTTCACTGAAGGTTGTTTCAGGTGTTTCAAACATGAAGTGGAATTCATGTAAAATGCACATGCAATATCTGAGGATCAAAAGGACACGCAACAACTCAAAAAGGAAATAGGTGGGTTCCTGGTGTTCAGTAACCTCTGATAGCCTTCAGTAAGCCGGCCCTACCTACATCTTCTTATAAGAATCAGTACAAGAAGACATTATGTGGGCCATCCTCAGTCAGGTTGGTCCTGACTTTCACACAGGATATGAGCAGCAAAATGGGATTAACAGAGACGACAGCATCTTGTTAAGCCCTTGATATTCAGTGATATATTAACATGCACATTGCAATTTTCCACATTAAAAAAAAAAAAAAAAAAAAATGTCTGCTTGGGTGTCTAAAAGCAGTATCTAGAGCAACCATTTAATAATCTTAATAAAAAGTAATTACAGTCAGTGCTGAACCAATTTCTTTCACAGAATTCCATGAGTTCTAAACTAAGGACTTTCACAGATTGCTCTAATTAGACACTTGAGGCCTGTTTTTCTAAGGAATACTCCACAATTGACTGTGGAATCATGAAAGTTTGCCTGGTTGTTCACTTTCCTCTGTCCTTAACGGGGGACTTACCTGTTGCCTTCATAAGTGATGTTCTCAGCAGCAGAGGTCATAATCTCAAAAGAAAAAGCACTTCCAGACAATAATCACCTTTGATTAGAAAAAGTGAAGGGCCCATTTTTCCCTAATTTTAGACTCCTAATTAACTATGGGAATTCTGCTACCTAAACATGTAACTGTTTCTTTCCCTCTAAGTAGAACCCTGAAGACATTTTCTTCAATGGTGAGATTTCTTCAGCTAACAAATATTACATGCAAATTTACATAATTTAGCATTATTTTCATGTAGGCCGAGAGGTTTCAAAAAATTCATTTTTCAGGTGCTTAGTTTTTTGTAACTTTCTCAGAATTCTGTCTTATAAATAGATTCTATTCTCACTAGCTTATTTTCTGTTCGCTGCCACTGATGTCCTTTTGGATGGTACTACTCAACCACGAAGTTACAGATAAGGGCAGTTTAAATTGAATAAAATGTTTTAGAGTCAGGTAAGGAAGGTTGAAGAACATCCAGGACTGCAAGGCATACTGGATCAACTTCCTCTTGCCCTTGGTATTATGGACTGGTCAGTAACAGGTTAAACAGTACGCTCCTACACTGTTCTTAAGAGAACTCTGTCTGTGAGAGGCTGTTGTATTTCATAGTGTAGATAATCATCCCATGACACTATAGTAGAGGAGGAATTGGGAAGACTGAAGGCTTGTATGAATGGTTCATATACTTGACTAATAAGCATCTGTTCAAAACAAGAACTGATTGGCTTTAAAACGGGA
>VXAV01001887.1:46097-58190 GCA_013399715.1 Alectura lathami
TGCAAAGTTATGGAAACAAATTAAACATTTTCTACAGTACACAGTAAAATCTTATTTTCAAGACAATATGCAAACAAGTAGAAACTATACAACTATATTCTAGTTCGTTCCTTCAGTATTTGTTTTACAAAGTGTCTTACAGACATTGAACCACACAAAATAAAACAGTATGGTTCAGAAGGAATTAAAAATATACTTAATATCTTCTCACTGGATTAAATCCAATTGACTTGGATTTAATTTAAAATTTAATTTAAAATTAAATCCAACAATGGAGTAGCTCTTGATTTCTAAAAATCTGACTGAAAAATGAACATATTTCTTTCATTATTGAAAGAATAATTCCCTCCAGAAAAGTAAATTAAAAAAACCCTCTCCTTTTCCCCAGCTGCCACACAGAATCCAGTAAAATCCTTACAACAAAAACCCTCAGCTGAGCTTTTAAATGATATCTGTTAAATGTTTTGTGTATCCTTATTCTTACATGGTTTTAGCTGCAAGGAGCTACAGGTAAAGATTCAGTGGAGGAGGCCAAGGTGACAAACTTTAGAGGTAGACTTGAAATATAAGAGACTACATTATTCTATGCACGCCAGAAACTGTACCTCCTGGGGGGTACTCAAATGACTGGAATTACACTGTCCAGCTGATACCTTCCATGCGTTGAAGAAGTGCAAAATCTTAAATGAGAGAAGAGCTAGAAATATGATCAAGTAATATTTCAATTTAACCTATGATGTCATAAACTATGTGCATATAAGCTAAATGCAATACAAAACATTTCTGGGACATCTATAGTCGTAATGTTATGACATATTAAAAAAAAACCACTAAATTATGTCTGTGGAGAAAAATTACTTTTTTTTTTTTTTCATCAGATACTATTCCTAATTACTTAGAACATTATGTCTCACATGCTAGTTTCACATTTACAGAGGGGAAAAGTCTTTTGTCCGTTGAGAAACAATAAGTACATTGCCACTAAACTGTGTAAATATTCTTCCATTCCAGTCCTGATTTCCGCTTCAGTGAGAAGGCCCAGCATATTCACAGCCAGACTATAGGTTTGTCCATGCCAGTATGAGCTCTCAGTAGAATTTCTAGATAAAATATTGCTTTTTGTCTGCCTGGCTGAAACAGTGAACATATGTTTTAAACAGACAAGTGTCTTCTGGCTAGATAAACTAAACTGACATTGAAGGAGGCCAATGACATAAGATAATAGCAAATATTTTTAAATGTTATAGTAATTTCCCTTTGTCTAGTTTCTGTTGTGAGTACAGAAACAAAGTGTCACAAGTCACCTTTCATCAAACTCATTTTCAGAGAAAATGAAGTAACTGACTTCAACAACTAAGTGATATCTTCAGCTGAAATGGTTCTTATCGGTTACTCTTTACTATAGCATCCCTATAGGACGCTATAATGTGTGTAACATATACAGGCAATCTGATCTTACACCTCTTCCCTCACATTTCTAATGACAAATTTTATCTGTTATGCAACTCCATTATAGTCACAGAATTGCACGGTAATTCAGCAATTGAATCTGGCTTGTCCAAATTCAGTCTACCTTGTACTCTGAGACAAATACATATTAGATATGGCAATGAACTGCAAAAGGTAAACACAAGCTGTCTTCTTCCTCACTATGTTTAAACACAATATGTTACAGAATTTCAAAAAGACTCCTGAAAAAGCAGCAGGGACAAAGGGTGTTAACTATCTTAAAGCAATTTGTAACTTCCATAATAAGAAAAATGAGAAAATCCTTCTTTTTAAAAACAACCTATTTCTAACCCTTATATCTAATATTATAAGGTTAAAATATGATTCTATAAAGTTAAAAATCAACACTGATAAACAGAACATTAAAAGACATTTTTAAGATGATCTCATAATTTTGGAAGATCTATCTTTGTTTTAATATTCCTAAAGATGGCAATTATGCATAAAGAGTTTTGATGTTAACTTTCCAGTTACAAATCCAAAAGCTGAATGTTCAGTTTTTAGCTGTTTATTTTTACAAAAATACTATTTTAGTTTGTAGCTAGAAAATATTTATATGTTAACTTGAAAGAGCAGAAAATTTTGTTTATGGAAGTTGAATTGCTATGAACAAAAACCTCCCTTACTATAGCCTTCAGTTATCTTGCCTTCTAAAAATTGACTCTGAATTTATTAACTTGCCATGTAGTTATGAAAACACTGTATTAAAAAGCGTAGACATTAGTGAAGGTTTTTGAATACATTCACAACAACTATACTCACTTTATGTGTTTGAAATACTTTTTCATTTTAACCTAGATTACTTACCTCAATTCCCTTCATGTGATACAATGTCTGATTTTTAACCAGTTTTTAAACAAACAAACAAACAAAAACCTTAAAGGCCCAAATAACATCTTAGGCAACTCCAAGCTAATTAGCATTTAAAACAACTGTTCCAAAATAGCCCTAAAAAGCTATAAAGTGTTTTAGTAGGACTAATTTATCCAACATGTTGGAGATACACAAGCATTTGGCTTGTCTTCAGCTTTATGGATCTCAGAGTTCAAAGAAATTTTCTTCTGGCTAAGAAGTGTCCAGAATATGCATGCAACCCCTCCAAGAGTTTATCTAATTGGGTCAGTTTCTGTGACTTTAAATTGACCCTTCATAGAGCTACATTGTAAGGCAAGTTAAACATCAGGATTTCCTGACATTAGGCAAGTTTATGAACCTAACTTGATGCTAACTAAGTAGCATCAACTACGTTCTATATTTGCATAAGGTTCCTAGTACCAGTTAAGTGATATTTAAAATGATAAACAGTTATATTTCAGGAAGAAAGCTTGTAATTATTTGGAAGAACCTTTCCAGTCATTATAACAATATAGTGTTGCTAGCTGGTCAAGGGAAGGGATTGTCCTGCTCTGCTCCCCACTGTAGAAGCCTCACCTCGAGCACTGGGTGCAGTTCTGTGTCCAAAGGAGGGCTATGAAGATGGTGAAGGGTCTAGAGGGCACGATGTGTGAGGAGTGGCTGAGGTCCCTTGTTCTGTTTGGCCCAAAGCAGAGTGGAGGCCTCATGGCGGCCTACAGCTTCCTCACGGGAGAGCGAAGGGGCAGGCGCTGAACTCTGCTCTCTGGGGACAGCGACAGGGCCCGAGGGAATGGCATGGAGCTGTATTAGGGGTGGGTCAGGCTGGGGAATAGGAAAAGGTTCTGCGCCAGAGGGTGGGGGGCCTGGAACAGGCTCCCCAGGGCAGTGGGCATGGCCCCGAGCTGCCAGAGTCCAAAGAGTGTTTGGACACGACTCAGACACAGGGTCTGGATTTTGGGTGGTGCAGTTAAACTGTTTCCATTCAATTTAATCAGCAGTATAATGACTGCTTTTGTTAAGGAAGTTTTGCATTTTTCATGCATTTTCAGAAAATGAAGAATGAAAAAAAAAAAAAAAAACCCCACCAGAACAAAACCCAGCAACCCAATTCTGCCCTTGTGAGGCCTTCAGCTGTGCAGCATCCGGTTAACAGCAAATACAAATTCAAAGATGAAGGATATTTCATTTCACAGGTGTAGAAGTTACTTCTACTCAGCACAGTACATTCTTACCATATATGCTAAATAAGTTTCTATTAAATGCATTTTATTGAATGATACTAGAACAAATATAGAATGTATTACCTGAGATGATTTCAATGACAATTAAACAATTTGATAACGAAAATATAGAGAATTAGAATTTATGATATGGAAGTCATAAGGTAAAAAAGAATCATTGAAGTGCATGGTGGTTAAATTCTGAAAGTAGGTACCTAAGCTCCTCATGAAATGCACAATATGAATTAAGAAAAGATGAACAGATCATTAGTAAAAAAAAGGTCATACAGTAAAAAGTATTAAAGATGTCAAATGAACATATTATGTCTTTAAAAGGTTGTGTTAGAACCATGTTCTATATGCACAAATCATCACTGCCAATGAAATTAGAAAAAGCAGAGGAAACAGTACATTACCACAGAACTAGTTTTTCTTCCGCTCTGTACAACACACAACACTCACACATTAGAATGTTAACACATTGGTTGAGATCATGTGCTCATGTCTCCCTCTAGTGCCTATATCTGTTCTGTATGGTTTTAACTGGATTTTAAAAGGCCACAGTCAGTAAGTAGAACCTGAAGTTTGGTAATCACAGAACTGAAGCAAGAAGTAATAGGTTAGGAGTGAAATATTTGCTAAGCGTGTTTGTTTGTATGTTCTGAGTGGTGGGCAGTTTAGTGTAAGAGGCTAATAAAGCAAACAAGGACCTAATTCATATTTTAGTTTAGTCTTGATGATTCTTTAGATTTTTTCTCTGTCTTTATTTTAGATTTACTAAATTCTTCCTTCAATGGAATACTGTTAAGATCTTTTGTCTAAACCATTTCAGTATGCAAAAACAATGTCACCATAAAATGTAGGGATGACTTGAAAAGTTCATGTTTGGAGTAAAAAAAAAAAAAATAAAACATAAAAACCTATGTTTGTAAATTTTGCAAACAAGTGGCCTCCTGCAAAGTGACAGTTGCAAGGATTTTTCTTTTCCTCTTACGCTCTTTTATTACTGCTTAAACTAAAACTGGAAGGAAATAGGTAATTATGTTTGCAGTACATCACATCACTCGTATATCACATCTACTGTTACCAGATATTACAGAGTCTAGTTATTGCTGCTTAATATTCTAAGATAGACAAATAAATTCTTTTGAATTAGACTGAAAGATTCCTTCAATATTCACCCTTCTCCAGTAATCTGCATTTGCAGATGTAACAGTATGCTGATGCGCAATTTCTTTCTGTTTGCAGCCTGAAACATAAAGGGCTCATGACTGACAGAGCCAGTGTGGAATCACTGACATCACTCTGACATTGAAAATTGAAAATGTTAGTATTGAAAATGTATTGAAAATGTTAGTAAACAACCTATAATATTAAGACATTTTATCTCTATCGAAGCAACTGAAATGTATCTGACTTCTGAATGTATGAAAGTTCATGTTCTTACGTTGTTTATTTCACCTAGTAAGAGATTTGTTTTGTGCCATTGTTGAATTCTGCAGGACACTCTCTCCTAGATTTCATGCACAGAAAAACATCACATTCAGCAGTATCATTCATCTTATTTTCTGTAATAATAACGAAAAAATATTAAGAACTCATAAGTTCATACCAGTCAAACATGAGGTAACACTTCCTCATTTTATTTTCCAAGGTAGATCTAATTCTACTAAGTTAACACTTTTCTTTTGTTACTGAGTAACTTTACACTCTATACTCAGCCGATTTACTTTACAACTTACAAAATAAAATTACCAGGCAGAAAACCAGAAACCTAGGACAAATGAATCTACCATGTGAACAGACAGACACCTAGGAATTCAAATACCTATTAAGTTTCCTGCCCAGTAAGATGGGTGAAACTATTTTATTTGGAAATATTTCTACTGTGACTAGCTATATTCCCATCATTTGCTTGCGGGGAATTTTGGATGAATTTTGGTCAGTTATATGCATTTCCTTTCTTATGTTCATTTTCTGAGCAGATTTGCATGAACAATCTCTTAGGTAGAAAGCTATTTCTTCGAGCTATTACAACTATGCCTATTAGAAAATATTAAATGAGTATGCAGAGTGTCAATGGTGAGAATACTAAAGCATTTATCAACTAGGGAAACCAACCTAGTTGTAACAATGTCTAAATAATATTCAATATTTGTAGAGCCTCATGATTTTGAGCCAAATGGAATAAATAATAAAAAAAAAAAAAGCCGTAATCTGCTTTTAATTACATGAGAAATCAGAGTTTATGTTTTCATACATTTCATTACAATTAGATCTACATATAAAGTTACTAACTGGGGTTTGAAAATTGGCTTTCCTATTCTTAGAAGAAATGTACATTTTAAATTGAAATACAGATACATATATATACATGACTACAAGCAACAGAGGTACCCTTAATCTGGGACATTTATGATAAGATTCTTCAATGCCTCTATTTGCTAGGAAATGGACAAGAAAAGCCAAAGATTTATTATTCTGTTGTTTAAATGAAAGTGACTGTGCACTGTTAACAACCTCTGTGCCATTCAGACTCCAAACAGTTGGAGGGCATATGCTCTCATTCAAGATTGCTAAAAGTATGAGAACAGTACAAAATTTGTTATATTAAATAAGTAAAGCTATTTCTGCCTAAAACTAACCTAGCATGATAAGAAAGTAATGACCCTACAAAAAGGTATTTTTGTTCTGATGTTTCAGAAGACCATATTTCATAGCTGAGATAATGTATGCAAAAGCAGAATATTTTTAGTTTTATCACACTTTTTTTAATGGAAAGATAAATATTTTTATATGAGTATGATCTCCTTCTCTCCAGTCATTCTATCATTCTTTTCTGCCTTTCAATTTAAAATGTGCTTTTCTTTCTATCACATCTGAATCACTCTTAGAAATACGCAGGAGTGCCCTTTGAAAATTGTGACTGACGACATAACTCATCAGTACACGTGTATACAAACAGTCTCAGACAGGAAAGCTAGAGAGAGTGCTGTTATATTATTCATAATATTTCTCAACCACAAATATGATACTTTGAAGAACACTCTGTGGATGCTGAGAGTGTACTAACCACTATGCTCTCATGAGTCCAATAAAACTTTATTAGGCAAGTTAAAGTGGACAGTTAGAGTGCTTTTCATATAGCAAAATTTATTTTTCACAATATAAAAATGCTTCTTGAATGGAAGAGTTTTTACATCAAAATGTCTTCATTGGGAATACGAACACAAAGAAAATCAGGGAGAAAAACAGGCCTCTACACGGGGAGCTTTGTGTGTCTACAGAATCTCCAAAAAGCTGGAACAGAATCTGTTGTTTCTACCAAGAATGTGAAGAAAAATCCCTACTAGTATCCCCTCTGTGGGAGTAGCTGCTCAGATATCCAGTTATGCTTTCACCACCTACAACAATCAAGCTCACAGGAACATTGGCAATCACATGCTTCTCTCTGTTTAATATTGGCCTCTCTTTGTAAAGTTAATACAGTTCTCTTCGTCCATCTTAGCTTCAAACAAAGGTTTGGGAAACAAGAGCAAAAGCCAAAAAAAAACCTGAGTCCAAAGAGATAATAATCTCTCTTTCTTCATGTTAACTCTGATGAATGTGACAAAGTTCCTTTCTCAGCCCTCGCAAAGTCAATAAAAGGATCCATTCACCAGAACTAATCAAGCTTTCCTAAAAATCGTCAGTTAATTAGACACCAAGTTTTTCTTCTAGTTCAGACTGGTTTTGCATTTTATTAAGAAATCGGAAGACACAAGGCCAGTTGTGCTTAATCACTGGAGGAAGAAAGAGGCAGATGTATCTCTCTGTGTCAATATGTTTCTTTGTTGTAGTGTGACTAGAACCCCTGATATGAGGCATTATGATACTTGCCGCTCAGTTTATCAGCTGTAACACATGCAGGGGGTAATCAGCTCAGTTACAACTTGCTTGGCATTCTCAGCATGGAAGTGGATGTGCACTCCACATCTAAATGCCTGCACAATGCATGAACATCATCAGATTGTGACCTTGACCTCGCTAACCCTGATTCTGATTTGTGGTAATACCAGTCATATAACAGAGAGTTTGCTTACAGATCTGTTCTGTAAAAAGAAAAAAAAAAAAAAAAGACATTTTCCTCCCATTGGAATCAATATCAATCATCTTGCTTTCTCTTGCAGTATAGGCCAGGATCTAAACAGAGATAAACAAACCTATGTAAATCTATGCCTAGACTTCTGTATCATATTATTTCCTGTAAAAATAATTGTATTTTATCTAAAAGAACATTTTATATGGCATTGTGTTTAGAAAGGTTCAACTGTGCCTATAAAATTCATACAGACATTAGCTATAGTTGCAACCATTTATTAGTAGAATGGAAAAATTTTCTACCTGTTCCAATGTACATTTGGTAAATCTTTAGAGGTCACTTTGAGGGTAAGATTTTAGTGAGGTCCAGCAGCTGAAAATCATCTGTTTTAAGATGTTTATTTCTCTGGATCAAGCATACTTATTATGTCCAGTACAATGTGAGAGGTATTAAGGCAGGTACGTTTCTGAACGTGTTCACATTGGCTTAATGATTTCCAATACGTAACAAAGCAAGCAAAAGGACTACCTAATTTCACTTCATTTTGAAGCATGGCCATTGAATACAAAGTGTTCTGGTATTTTTTTTATAACTGTTGCCCAGCTTTTAGTTTGATTTGGAAGCAAGTAACTGTCAAAAGGTCATCTTCTGCAGAATGCACTCCTTTGCTATTTTAGTTCGGTAATGTTTTTTCCTTGTATTACTGGGGAAATGCATACATTGCTGTGACTTTTTATTTACTGTGCTTAGGGAGAATCTTAAGATAAGGAAATACATTAATGGAGATGAGGAGAATGCTTGCAGAGATCTGTGAAGGTGTTATTTCTCATAATCAATTACAAAGAAAGTAATATATTATTCACAATCAATTTTGACATGACATGTTAGATAGCAAAAAACTATATTCACTACATTTAGCACTCCTAGGCATGAAGAAATCATTTTAAGAGAAGTATTTCAAAGGCTTGAGCTGCAATAAAATAAAGAATTCCTTGACTGGAATATTGGATCACTGGAATAACAGTATGCAGTATCAGATCAGTGGCAGGTTTGATACTAATAAGGAACAGTACCTTACAAATCACAGAATCACAGAATCACAGAATGTTAGAGATTGGAAGGGACCTCCAAAGATCATCTAGTCCAATCCCCCTGCCGAAGCAGGAACACCTAGAACAGATCGCACAGGAACGCGTCCAGGCGGGTTTTGAATGTCTCCAGAGACGGAGACTCCACAACCTCTCTGGGCAGCCTGTTCCAGTGCTCTGTCACCCTCACCGTGAAGAAATTTCTCTACATATTTAAGTGGAACCTCCTATGTTCCAGCTTGCACCCATTGCCCCTTGTCCTGTCACTGGATGTCACAGTGAAGAGCCTGGCTCCATCCTCCTGACACCCACCCTTTACATATTTATAAACATTAATGAGGTCACCCCTCAGTCTCCTCTTCTCCAAGCTGAAGAGACCCAGCTCCCTCAGCCTTTCCTCACAAGGGAGATGCTCCACTCCCTTCATCATCTTGGCGGCTCTGCGCTGGACCCTCTCCAGCAGTTCCCTGTCCTTCTTGAACTGAGGGGCCCAGAACTGGACACAATACTCCAGATGCGGTCTCACCAGGGCAGAGTAGAGGGGGAGGAGAACCTCTCTCGACCTACTAACCACACCCCTTCTAATACACCCCAGGATGCCATTGGCCTTCTTGGCCACGAGGGCACAGTGCTGGCTCATGGTCATCCTGCTGTCCACCAGGACCCCCAGGTCCCTTTCCCCTACGCTGCTCTCCAACAGGTCAGTACCCAACTTATACTGCTTCCTGGGGTTATTCCTGCCCAGATGCAAGACTCTACACTTGCCCTTGTTAAATTTCATTAAATTTCTCCCTGCCCAACTCTCCAGCCTGTCTAGGTCTCGCTGGATGGCAGCGCACCCTTCTGGCGTGTCAGCCACTCCTGCCAGTTTTGTATCATCAGCAAACTTGCTGAGGGTGCACTCTATCCCCTCATCCAAGTCGTTGATGAATATATTGAACAGCACCGGTCCCAGTACTGAACCCTGGGGAACCCCACTAGATACAGGCCTCCAACTAGACTCCATCCCATTCACCACAACTCTCTGGCTTCTTTCCTCCAGCCAGTTCACAATCCATCTCACTACCCGATCATCCAGACCACACTTCCTCAGTTTAGCCGCGAGGATACTGTGAGAGACGGTGTCGAATGCTTTACTGAAATCAAGATAGACCACATCCACTGCTTTACCATCATCTATCCACCTGGTAATGTCCTCATAAAAGGCTATCAGGTTGGTTAAGCATGACTTCCCCTTGGTGAAGCCATGTTGGCTGCCTCTAAGGACCCTCTTAAATAACCTCTCAGATAACCTTACTGGTTCCACAGGAAAGCAGAATATTGATTCATGTGAATAAATGTATGAGAATATGATATTTTATTACATTGAATATTCATCATGATTGTTGTTGTTATTCATCATTATTGTCCTCTCTCCCCATGCACGCGCTCGCTTTATGGAAGGGTGAGGTGTTGACACTTGCTAGCCGAAGTACCTGACCATTTAAACAACAGCAAGTAAGCTGCAGATTAGTGGGGTAGTCCTGCACCACAGCTAGGGAAAAGCACAGGGGAAATTCTGATTCTGAGTCATAATTCATTTCCTGACTGAACATGAACTTACAGATTGAACATCTTCTCATTATCCCTTTACACAGAGTGGACCAGAGAAATATGATTTAGACAACAAATATTAGACTTAAAATGCAATCAAGGGAGTACAGGGAGAGTCAGCTTTAACCACAACAAATACAGCCTTCTGCATACAAGTTCAAAGTCCACTCTTTGAACTTGACAGAAAAAACTCCTACAAACATTTGCTTTAGATTTCTCTAAGTCATCAAATTAAACACACCTGGTGGAGCCATTTGACAAACTTCAGACAGAACCATGCTTTCCCGGAAACCTCTGGTTTTTATTCAAAGTCACACAAATTGTTCTTCATTAACACTTAGCACAGAAACCACTAGGTTTCCTCAGTCCATGGATTCCGAGAAGAGCAAGCGTGAACTACATGGGAGGACAAAAGTAAGGTCTCCCAGGGTCTTGAAGGATCAGCAGAAGCACACAATTTGCATTAAAGCTTGGTGCATTTGGGCTTTGGGGGCTTGTATTTCTTAAACACAACTCCAGGAATTCTAAAATCTCTGACTTTTTTTGTCCCAGAGGACAGGTCATTTTTCCTTTTTGTTTTTTAACTGATAACTTTTATAATTTCACTTAGGACTACAAGGATATCAAATTTTGAACTCTCAAGTAGCTGGAATTATCATTCTCTAAGCAGAACAGAATTCCTATTTTAGAAAGAGTTTTTCTTTCTTTTAGTTGGTAGTCAGCCGTTAGGACATTGCACACTCAGCTGATACATTTCTAATAAGAGATTATGTACTTCATTTCAAAGTTGCTGCATTAAAAATGGTTCACATGTATATTGCTGATATTCAAATAGTTTGAAATTACTATTTAATTATTTTAAAAGAAAAAGGTTTAGTAGGTAGTGTCAAAGATTTAGACTTTGGAACTTTCTGGGAAAGAAAATATGTTGAAAGCATCTTTTAGCTGGATCAGATTTGAATGTGGTTGAACAACAGAATAAAGACAAAATTATCATTAAATACCAATTACAATACAAATAAATACTGCCACAGTCAATTGTGCTACCAAGCATCTTTCATTTTATCTAGCACTCTATGACAGATGACTGTACCTGGAATGTATTAAGATTTATTAAGCTGTGACTGAGATTTAACCATAAAGTTTTGAGCAAGGAAGAAATACAAGGTTGTGTTAAAGAGAGACAGCATACAGTTTTGTGCAGTTATTAGGTGAAGGGTGAATTAAACTAGTTTGCCTGGTAAGAGACAAAAACATGAGAAATCATGATCAAAACAGATTTCTGTTCAAAATCGAGAATTATTAGGATATAATAAGAATTAGCTGATCTGTTTTTTTACATCGTCATTGTATCCTGGTGTAGAAATGACCCCAGAAGACAGTGGCACACAATCATAGTAAAACAGTACATATGAAAAGACAGGATCCAATTGACTAGAAAATTTATCATGCAATGAAAGATGTAAGGTCATGTTGGATGTGGGGCATGTTTAATTCTCTAAGTTCCAGGAAACTGCAATCAGAAATAGGTAGGAGAGGAAGAGAAAGTACACGACATCAGATGAAATGCATTTCTTTTAAATTACTGTTTTAAATCTGTCTGATGGAAATATAAAGCACCCCAAAACTGCAATAAATAGTAAAGTTAGGAGAAATAGGTACCTATGATACCAAATCTCTTTTTAGATGTAGTTCATTTGCACCAACGCAAATAGGATTAACTTATTTTGCTTTTCTTTTACTTTTT